>JAUZTA010000030.1:24922710-24946716 GCA_034780835.1 Ctenochaetus striatus
CTAGATACAACCAATGGTGATGCAACACAATCTGCAAGCAGTTACTTCCATTACCACTTATCCCAGGAGGTAATGTAATAATGAATTTGAATGTGTTACTTTTCAGTTTGATCAGGTTTTGAAACAAATAGTTTGATCTTTTTAATGCTTATTTGAACAAACAGAAAATACATGTTTTTTTCATATATTAAATGCTGAACAGGCGGCATTGCTGAATGATAAACTGATCACAGCTGCTAGCGTGGCTGTAGACAGTTAGTCTTGTTTGTCAAAAATAGTTTGCCAAAAGTTTTGTGTTTTGCTTATTAAATTTTAACTGTTATAAATTAAGCATTAATTAGAATAAAAACTGAATAAAAAATGAATTGATTCTTCGGTATAAAGTAGCGGCAGCCTGTCAGGCAGATACAAAGAAAAGCCACTCTCTTTGATTGAATTATTCACTATATTACAGTGTAATTAAATTCAATTAAACCTCATTCCTCTCGATGTTTTTACGTTGCATGTGAAATAAACCTAATAATGTTATTGAATTAAAAACTGTAACTGAGTTATCTTCTATTAAACAGGTTTTTTTTTACATGATGCTTTTACTGCTACTTCAAATAAAATCAGCTGTTAGCTGAGTGTCAGAGCCTATTAGCAAGATTTGTTAATAATAATGTTTATGAAATTGCACCTACAGCAATTTTACTGTATGTTAGAAATGCTTCAGTTTACCTGCTGTGTCAGTTATTTTTATGTCTGTCTTACTTCTGCAGTGATGACGAACTGTTTTGGAAACTTTAAGGTTGAACAGTGTCACTCATTAGCAACCTGAAGCCTGTATTAGTGGATAATCATGTTTGACTGGAATATCAGCATTTAGATTTCACAGGAGGCTGATATTCTCATTATCTTGAGGGAACAAGCAGTACGTGACCTGCTATTATACCATTAGCATCAGTGTGTAAAGAGAGGAAAATCAATAAGCTTCTGATTGCCAGGGTTAATAACAAATGCTTTTGCTAATAAACCATTTGCTTTAAGATTATTTCTACTGGGGCATAAAAGTCTCGTGTTTTTCTCCTGGAATGATTTTCCTGGTGGTGTTTCCCACTCTACCTGTCTCTGCTCAAGGGTAAACTCTGTGGACAGATTGTCCTGAGGACACATTGGTAGGACAGACACGCTTTGCTGTGGGCCTTTTTCCCCCCTCTCTTTCTACTAGGCCAGGTGTTGTATTCAGATTCCCCTTGAAAGTTGTCCTCTCTTATGCCCTGAGCTTTTTTTTATGAATTCATTTTTGATGAAATGATCTCCGGTGCCAAAGCATATAAAGTGCAGCTGGGAGGTGACAGCCTAACGGGGGGATTGGAATGGAATGTGCAGAAAGTGCTGCAGAGGCTAGATACTAATATTTTGACTCATATCTCTTGTCAGAACATGTGGAATAATATAACAATACTCAAGGACAATGTGCCCACAAATGTCATTATTGGTCTTAAACAAAGCTCAAAGCTGAGACCCTGTTTTTAAAAAAACATTGCTTAACTGTTAACTCTCCACATTAATCTTGTTTAATTATAATCTAGCAAATGTGGGTTCTTACACACTGTTTGAAGATTCATCTGTCAATCTTGGATAAAGTTAGCAATCATATACATAGTTTGGATCATGTGTATGGTTTTGGTATGTTTTGCTGGTATGACCACATGCAAGCGTTTTTTATTGCAGCTGAAGGGAATTTAAATGTATAAAAGCTGAGGAACCACATTAATGTTTTTATGCAAAAACACATTTGAAATGAAACATCATGTTTTTATTGGTGTAATAAATTCATTAACTAGAAATTTTATTATATTTTATGTTTCCTCAGCATATCACTGCTCCTGAGACCTGGGCTTCATGGAACCTGAAAACATGGATTGCATTGCAGCTGTTCTATTTGTTCATTTTATGTTTATGGGCTTTGGTTTTTGCTGATAAAATTAGACACACAATTATAAAATTCTTTTTGTTAAATCGTTTATAAGTGTCACTTAAGAAAAGGAGCTAAATGTATAGTGAGCCTGTTCATTCTTCAGGACAGCAAGAGCGATAAATTAAAGGTACCAATGACTTAGTGTACTATTTTTATTATTATAGCCGTGCACTGACCCTACACCTTGTCTGCACTGACTATGTTGACAAAGCAGCATTACGGCCATAGCTGCAGTCTTCAATCAGCAAAAGGTCAAAGGTCAAAAATCTGTAATACCTATCCAGTGCCCAATGGATGCAAAAAGGAATAACAAGAACAAGCTACCTGTGTAATTCACATTCCCCCTGTATTCGAGTTGAAATGAAATACAGAGGGGATGCCAGGAGTGATCCAAAGGAAGAACATCCTTAAAATATTTAAGTTCATCACAAAGTGAACTCAAAAAAGTTTGATGTAGTCTGTTTTATTATATTTAATTCTTGATAATGGAATAAAATGTTGTTTGTACTTGGTCCAACAGAACATAATAATATCTGTTATAAAACCACAATTACATCAGCATTTTCGTCTTGGTGCCTCAAAAGTATGCAATCATATTTATCTCAGTACTTTCTTGGGTTTCAGAGAAATTTTAGATTTGCATGAAGTCATCAACAGGCTTACTCATTCACCTAACTTTAAACAACAGAACTGGTCCTGGAGATGACATTAGGTAAGTATGAGAGTGGTGTGGACATTTATGTGTAAAGGCTCCATAAACTCCAAAGAAACTGATATAACTTATAATCAGTACATCATGACTTGTCACTTCAGCTGCAGCCATGAAGCTTGGACCGAGTGCACACAAGCATCCAGTCTCTGAGGCAAAATTAACTCCAGAATTACATCAAACCTTTTCCTTCATGAGCAGAGCTGATAGCGATGACAGACACTACACCCTGTCTGTCCTCTGGGACAAGAGCAGCGAAGAAAAGTGAGGTGTGTTTGGACTCAAAACAAACACTGCTGATTTAATGGTATGTAGGGATGGCAAGAACTGAGGGGAGATGGTGGTGTGGAGGTGAAAAAGCACATTGTCAGATGCTATCAGTCTTCCCAAAGGAACAACGTCAAGCCCCTCAGCACCTGCCTCAGTGCTGACTATGACATTTACCCATGCTGCTATGACTGAAGAGCAGACCAGACAACCCTGTCTGAACACCAATCCTGTGACTGGCCCATCTCAGCGGCTGCACTGAAATGACACTGTCATTCGTGCCACGATCACTCTGCGGGGAGAGATTGATGCTCTTCCTTTTTTCGCTCCTATTCAGAGCGGCTCCCGTGGTGGGATTAGCTGATTTGAAATGTTGATGAAGTTCAGACAGCTCCAACTGAGCAAGGAGATACATCTTCATTATGCTGCAAAGTGCTCCCTAAAACATTATCATTAGTCTTCAAACCACTGGATGGCAAACTGCAGTCCAAAGCTGGACTTTCACACATAGGCTTGTCATTTTAGCAGACAGCTGCACCACGTGTCACGCTGCGTCTGCTTTGATTCAGCCATATGGTCCTCGTGAGTTTTATTTTTTCAGGTTTTGCATAAGGGACATGTTCAATAAATCCCACACATCAGGAGAGCTGTTGAGACCTTACGCATCAACCTTCCCCCCTCATTCACAGTAAAGGACAGGACAGTGATAAAGATATCAACACATGTCAAAGGGATAAAGGACCTTCTGTGCCAAAAAAAGTCAAACATGCATAAAGCCAATAGTTAAAGTGCAAGGTTTAGTCTAACTGGACAGCCACCTCCATCTCCTCCATTACACCTGTCAGAACTGATATCAAAAATACCTGTCATAAATAATTACAGGCTTGTTTAATCTGACCTAATTTGAAGTAACATGTATACACTGAATAGTTTGTTCAGCTTTGTTCGGATTTGCTATTATAGCTGATCCCGATCATTCTAATATCACCTTAAAAAGTGATGATATATCAACACTGTGTTTGCAGCTTGTTTCCACTGCACCCGCGTGGCTAGACAAATCAGCTCAGTCATCCACCTGAAATGGAATTGTTTAAATAAATCTAGATTATGTATAGAAAGGCATCCAGACTCTGCCCTCATCACCTCCCACAAAGAAACTCAGCAACAAGATGTGAATGAATGGGACTGACAGTGCAGCAGCAGCAGCAACGAGCAAAAGCATTGCTTCCAGGTGAGCACAGCAAAGGAAGGCATGCAACAAAGAGTGAGCAAGCACAAACAGCTTCAGCGCACCAGCATGATAAGAGAACGTGTTGGATATGTGTTGCAGTGGGAGGAATATTCACTCATGTGAGTGTGACGTCAACTGGAGGCGATCTGCCTGAACTGGCTCGCTCCGCTTCACTTATTGTAGGTTTAAGAGATTGAGGACCACTATTTTTGAACCATTTATAAGGATAAGTGCAGGAGACTACTTCATGTATATTGGAAAGGTGTTCTTTGTAGTGACAAACCCACATAGAAACACTGGCCGAGCCTTTCAGCTCTGTGGGGCTTTGACGGTGAGTTTTAGCTGAGTGGTTTCAGTCTTCCTGTGACATTTAGGTTCACTCTAAATGCTCTAGTAGTGTTATTTACATATGAAGAGGGCAGCTGTTTTCAGTTAGAAATCTTTTTGAACACTAGTGTGTTTTTCTCTTTGGCAGCAAACCGTCTGCAAACCAAACAGAAGCTAAGGAGAAATGGTTCTCTGTAATCAGTGGAGAATGGTGGAGATCTAAAACAGAGCAAAAAACGAGAGTTAACATTTCTATAACCTTCACTCAGTGGACAGAAACACAAATCTGTATGAATGGCAATGTTGCTCTGTGTCTGCTCGGTGTCTTAGTGAGTATCTGTTTACAGAGTTAACTTAAAGGGTTATATTGCATCATTTTTGATTTCCCCTTAAGTAGCTATCAATGACAAAAGTGGTACAAAAGTGGTAATTAGCTTCTTCTTCAAAGTTCAAATTTTCAGATTGCTTGTGACTGAATTTCCCTCTTTTCAGTTTTTGAAAAATGCAATGGGCCATTTTAACAGACAGCGTCTGGTTTGCCCGTTCTGGGCTACTAGAAATATGGGGGTGCAACATGGCAGAAGAGGACCTGCTCCCTGATAGAAGGCTTACTCTAATGAAAACACACCAGTTGTTAATTTCACACACGTATGTACTACTGAAAACATTCTTATGAATGTTATATTCCATTTCTGCCATATTGTACATATAGATTCCAACTAAATTCTTCACACTGGACATTTAATGCGATAGAATTTGTTGGTAAAAAGATGTCTTTAAATGTTTTCAAACCGTCAACTGACTGAGGAACAGGACTCAGCCACGTTACATGGTAATCCATCTGAAATTTATCTACATCATATCAAAGAGATTTGAGTCATGATTTTACAGTATTTATAAGAATGATGTGGTATTTCATGGTGGCTTCAAAAGTCAAGTGTGGGAACATTAGAATTCCATACACACTTTACCCAGGTAAAGGAACAAACAAGTCTATATAAGTACCTTAGTAATTGGGTAGCATTCAATATCCTGCAGCAGCATGGGGGTACTGTGACAAATACTAATAAGCTTTTGGAGGAGGGAGAAGAAGATGGAGCCTGTCTGAGTTTCTAGTCACTAACTTGGCATGTGTTGGCCTCCTGGGAGGCAATATTGGTAGAAATAAATGACTAGCTTGTTTTTTGTTTTCCCTTTATTTTTTCAAATGCGTTTTAATTCAGGTGTTGTCAGTCTCTGATACCTGAATGATTTAAAGGTAAATTGCCAGGGCATTTTCTTTGTTGCGTTTAGGCCAGATTTATGCACATGAAAAAATATAGGTTCTCATTTTTCATATTATACAAGGTGCAATCAGTTGTAGCAAATTTGGCCCTCAGAGAATGTCTGTAAACAAACTTATAATCACAAGGATGGTTTGGATTTTGTAGGCTGGCTGGGAAAACATGAGTGGAGGAAAGTTAACCATGAGCAGCAAATTTTTTGGCTTCTGGGAGATGTGTTGCATCTAGAAAAATGTTGTCCCTCTGCAGATATATTTTAAAGCAGAAAATTAGATTAATAACTTGTGGGCACAGACCCAGGGGCCCAAAGGAGCGAAGAAGCTCTAACCGCACTGCCTTTGTGTAGACCAAATATTATCAAAGGATAAGGCAGAGGAGTTTAGAAGTAGGAGTATATTTATTAAAAAAAAAAGAAAAATATAATGAAAAGACCAAAACAAGCACTGTATAACTCCAGCTCTCTTTACTTTTGCCTTCGCTACTGTACCAATGGTAAGTGTGTGTGTGTGCCAATGGTAAGTGTGTGTGTGTGCGTAGCTATGTATGTGTTAATTTGGGTTATACATATTTTTTACATGGTAACTTGGAAATTGGTAGATCTTAGTCAAAAGTAGTCATATGTCAGTCACAATATTTCCTCTGTCCACCCAGAGTGCTTCCATACTGAATGCTTTATTTATTGATATTGATTGGTATTCATTTTTAGCGCAGTTTTCCCACACAATACACAAAGGCACAAAATGAGATGCACACAGATTTAGCCTATTGTGCATTAAAATCTCACAATACACTTTAAATGTTTGTATCAACAAGAGTACTTTACCTTTGTATGATCTCTTTCATGTGATGGCTTCAATTTTTCAATAATAACAACATGCACAGTGTCAAGCTGAACTGAGCGCCAGTGTTCTTACTTCGATCTGCAGCAGGGCCTCCTCTCTTTGGTGAAGCACCTCGACATCCTCCTCACTGATCTCAGACAAAAAAGCCTGAGCACCCCCCTCTGAGCCTACTGCCTCGCCAAACAATGGACCCTCCTCGATCTGTTCGGTGGATGGGGTCTGAGGACTCTGTTGAAGCACAGACACACCCAAAAAAACACAAGTTTAGGTGAAATTTTCTTCTGCAGTTTTAACTGTAATAGATACAGACATATCAGTAACTATTAGACTGTGAGCTGTTACGATGCATCTGATGCCTGACAACTTTTATGTCGCAGCATCAGGGCATACTTCTACCACCCAGCTTAAACTTAACCTAACCATTTATACACACTGCTGTTTTCCACCTGCTTTAATCCCATAATCACATAATCTCACATAGCATGTTGTAGTTTAAGAGAAATAAAAGGCTAGCTATATCACACAATTGATATTGTGAGTAAAGCTAACTGGTATCACAATATTGTATCGGCATAAAGAGAATAAAGAATCTTCCGGTTAATTGTTTTTGTTAACTGATATAACTACTGCAGGACGGTTAGAATTCAGAAAACAGATTCCAAGTGAAATTAGCCTCTGCATCATGTTACTGCGTGCCATTTCTGTGGTTGCCATGGTCACATGCCGAGCAGTGGCAGCAAGCGGAAAAGAAGTTCAACCATCGTCAACTCAGGGCAGGTTGCAAATGGCAGTGTACCATCATTAGAGGCACCCTTTCTCTCCTTTCTGCTGTCATGTTGATATGAAAACATTGGAGGCAGCAGCAGCAGCAGCAGTCACACAGTATGTGACAGTATCTCAGCAACAGCAGTGTTACAGTAAAAGTAGCACTACATCTAGGCTACTACAGGTAGTGAGAGTAATTCTCTATCAATATCAGAACCAGATTGATTTGCAACTATGTTAGCAGCAGCAGTGATAATCCAAGTCAGAGCTGAGCCAAAAACAAGTCCAGATCCAAACAGGGAGAGAGCGACAAGACTGGCAGCAGCATTATGTTCTACTAATCATTAAGCATTTGTCATGCACTTCACAGTTGACATACTAGGCTTCAACTAAAAGAAACACATTTTTTCTCCTGCGATAATCAGATGCATCATGTGATCTGAACTGATAGTGAGTTTCCTTCCTTTAAAAATAAAATACATTGGCACATAAACATGTGACCTGCAACAGCAGAGGTGGACCTTTCCCAACATGAATATATATCTGAGTCGTAGCCACCACAGCAACGACACTAAGAACTCACATTTTACATAAAATCTGTCTATGCTGTGCTTATGTTTAAAACACAGGAAAGATCAAACCCAACCATGTTTGTTTGGGAGTAACAGAACAAACAGTTCAATGAAACTAAACACCTGCTCTGGTCTGAACAGTTACTGATATTTGAACAGCACTTAGATCAGTTATATTAGTGCAGAAAGGGTTTAGCTGAGGCTGACTTTGTTAATCCATGTAAAACCTGTAACCCCTGCACATGCAGACACTTTGTCACATGTGCAAACACTAACAGAGGGAAGGGAAAGAAACATATCGCTAGAGAAAGCCTTGACTTTTTTGCATTGCAAATGTTTTCTACCTTTGTGTGGCTGACTGCACAGCTAATCCATGATAGAGGAGCCAGTGTGGGTCAGAGCACAAGGACCTACCCGAGCTGAGTCACAGCGCTCTGTCTGCTGGCCACAGTCTGACTCATCACTCTTTGACAAACTCTGAAACATCGTGCTCACTCCTCCACATACTTGCACTCTGGAATAGTGCATCACACAGATGGGAGAGACTCTCAAGACAATCATTTTGACACCTTATGGCACGAGTCCACATGCTGCTAAAAACACTGTGCAGTTTTCTCAAGTTTCCTGCTGTCAACTTCACACAAGTGTGATTATGTGAATTTAAAGACGTGGGTGGGAAGCAGTCAAATAACATTCATATTGATCTGCAAAATGTTTATCTGAATGCAGAAATATGGCATTCCAAGCTTAAGGGGGCCACTCATCATTTGCTATGCACAAACTAAAAAGGCCTTCGACTTCTATGCAGATTTCCTACCGCCACTGCTCATACCAGATATAGCAATACTTTCACCAATTTGTTCCTCCATAACGCGCTTACTGATTGGTGAACTTGCTGCTATGCATTGAGAGTTTAAGTTATATAATGTACCATCCAACCCACCGCCCCTCAAAGCCCTTTACCGCTAACGCTAGCAGTATAAAAGACCTTGATAATATGCCTTCAGAGGCACATAAAACCTTAATACATTGGATTCCACCCTCTGTAAAAAAGATGGATTTTAAAAGGCTCTTTGTGAGCAAAATGGTTCTTGACAGAATTGTTACTGTCCAATCCGCTTCAAGCTGTAAATGATTTTCAGTTCAGTTCAGCAGCAAGGTGGTGCTCAAGATTGTGTCCGTCAATCAAAGGAGTTCAAACCTCCACCACACCGAAGTTCTTTGAGTGAGACACAGAGCTGATTTTCTGTTTCATAGGCTGAACTCTGACAACATGACTTTGTCTTTGTTTTTGAACTAGTACCCTCCTGTTTAAGAACTGAAAAAAAAACAGGACCAGGTTTAGATTATTAAATACTAATATTGTCTCATTGGCATTAAACATCTAAACGGTAGTAGTTTAGTTACAATAAAAAAAATAGTTAAGAAGCTGATGAAAATGCTTTACAAAAATACAAAAACATAGCTGAATCGTGTATATGACCCCTGTACTGGATACACTGCTTCTCTGCAGACTTTCACTCACATGGGGTCTCATCAACAGTGATTAGCTGATCAAAGGTTAAATGAGTGTTTTGACCATCCTTTTTTTCTGTTGTGTTCAAACTGTCAATTAAAATGGTGTCTGATTTTAGTTTGTTATTGTTTGCAATCAGTCTTATTGTTGGACACTTAGCTCACACTGTGCTTTGCTGGAACTGGATAACTATTGCAGATGCATGAAGTGACATAAAGTAAATGAACAACTGAGTTTAGAAAAAAATAACTTATTGTCCAGTGTTACGATAAATGGCACAGCAGCTCCAGGTGTGCTCACCATAGTTATTGCCACAGCTTGCGCTAATCTATAGCCTTGCACACCAGATTCATAATAGGAAAGGGTACAACAATTTGAGTACAACAACACAAGTTTTTCCTTTGTGTTGCTTATGAATCAAAACCTTACATGAGTGCATGAATAATTACTATCTTTTGGGAAATATGAACTACTTTTTCCATTTGTATGCAAAGAAAGGGTTGAGAATTCTCACAGCTTGTGGATAATAGCTGTCCTTTAGTTTAGCATATAGCAAAGGAAACTTCTATATCTCTTGCCATATGGCAGCAGGGTGAACAGGCTGTGGCAATGTGTGGGTATTGCCTCTTAATACCCTTTGGGCTCTGTGCAGGCACTTTATCTCACTGATGTAAAACTTGACAAGAACTTGGCACAGGATTGTGTTTTCTTAAGTTTTCCTAAGAAATAAAGTAATTTCTGCCCTTTTTTTTCTTATCAGAGAGATGTATGATGCTCATGTTAGGTTCTCTTTGATGCTGATAGAACCTAAAACTGTTCACCTGCTCCATCACAGCACTATAGATGTAGACAGGGTGCATGTCTTTGCATCATTTTTCTGAAATCAACAATTAGCTCCTTGGTTGTCCTGACACTGAGCAGGAAGTAGTTCTCTCTGCACAACTCTGTTAGATTGTTGATTTCCTTCTGATAAGAACTCTCAGTGTTGTTAAAAGACCAGCTGATGATGTGGATGTCATCCACATACTTCACAATGGAGTTCTCTGTGTCTGGAGTTGGAGTCATGGGTGTTCAAAGTGAAAAGGAGAGGGCTGAGCATTCAACCCTTGGGGGCTGTGGTGTTGAGCACTAGAATGGAGGTGGTGTAGCTGCCAATCCAGACTGTCTGGGGTCTTCTTGTGAGAAAGACCAATAGCCAGTTGCACAGTATAGTGCTAAGGCCCAGAGTGTTAACAACATTGTTCGGTGCCCAAGTTGAGTCTTGGGTCTTTTGAGGATGAGTCTTAAGATTAGTCCTGAGTCACTGTGTGTGTGTGTGTATGTGTGAATAAAGTGCTGCGACTGCAATCCAAGTTTCAAACTCAAGTCCCCATCCCTATCAAATCAAAGCCAATTTTGAGATCTGGTCCACCACAACCCCTTCAGGTTTTGAATGTGATCATTATATTACAGAACTAAAAAAATATTCACTTACATGCTGCACTTTTTCATTTCTACACTGCCTTTATTTAACTGAAAGTTCCTATTTCCCTTCCATAAATTTTTATTTGCTGGGCATCACTTGTCACTTTACTGAAAATACTGCCCACCCATATCAATATTATTACACTGAAAGGTCTTTCTTTGCAAAGTGAATTTCAGGTTTCAGGTAAAAGTATGCACCAGGTGAGAATATAAACCTGAAAGTAAATCCACACACTCCATGAGTCCATGAGTACTCTAACTTCATAGACATGTCACTTTCTTGCTTCTGAATTTATTACTTATGCTGCTGCATTCACCCTGTGTGTGTGTGTGTATATATATATATATAATCAATACGTCTAATTCCATATGAACTTTTTTAAGCAATCAAAAGGAGGATTCATTTAGATTCAGTCTGTCTGTAAAAAGAATTGACTTTCATTTGTTAAACGCAATTACAGATTACCAGCCTCTCTTTCAGCTTTCACGGGGCTTCACAGTGAAAATAAACTGCCAGTAACCAATTTAGATTAAGATAAAAAAAGACATTCAGCAGTGCATAAGAGTTGGATGTGATGAATGGAGTCCACTGTAACATAACAGAGTGGAGGAGACCAGACAGAGCTCCAAAGGAGCCCTTGTGAGGATGCAATCGAGCAGAGAAATGCCATCTCATCATCCTGCTCTTTTGTGAATGACAGTGAAACAAAGGGGGGATTTTCACTCTCTATATCAGCTCACCTTTCTCTTGTCTTTCTGTGCTGGGGGGAGCAAGGCCTTTGAGCGCTCTGCAATTTTCTAAAAAGGAACAAAATGAAGAGACAGGGTCAAGAAGTGGCTTTATTTCTTATCTAAGAAGTCAGACGTTTTTTTTTATTTTTTTTAATTTTGACTATATGTGCAACAAGTAGCACTTTGGATGTGCCTGCTTTCTACCATGGGAGGAGCTCAAACCAATTATTAATCATCAACAAAAATTCATTAGCCACACCAATGCATTTATGAAAACAAATGAGGATATTTAATATGTGGATACCTTCTGCAGATCCCCGTAGCGCTGTACAGACTCTGAGAGCTCAGTCTTTAGTCTGGTCAGGCGCAGACGGTCTTGCTGTGCAACAAAACAAGATTAGCTTTAATTAGCTCAAATGTTGTTTAATCCACTGTTTATTCTGTGAAATGACAGTGAATGAGGGAGGAAAAGGAGCATAAAATACCCGTGAAGAGCCACTGATTATATCAGAGAGCTGTTTGATGATTTGGCTTGTGCTGGTGATGACTTTGTTGGTTTGCTGCTGCAAAGAGTGTCTGGGGAAAAAAAGATTGGAGGAAGAGAGAGAGGCAGACAGGGTGAGACAGAGACAGAAATTACTGGACTATGACAAGACTTCAAATTAAATGGGACTGTTTAAAAAGGCCCTTATTGTAGTGCAAAAATTGAGTTGATATTTTAAGGCAGTATTTTTATATTTTGTACATTATTTCTAAAGAAACCCTTTTCAAGGCAAAAAATGACGAGTTTACAGTCTGTCTTCAGAAATGAATCAACATCAGGGTCAAAATGCATCTAGAGATCTGCAGAGGTCATCACTGACAGGAACACTGAAATTATGAAAAACCAATGTAAAGGAAGAATCCAGCTCTTATAGGAAACCTTCAAAACTTTTTTGATCCTGCAAATGGGCGATAATAGCTTTGAATGTTAAGCCTATATATTCAATATACATGTGGAATTTTATAAAGGTCCCATACAAAGTTTGATTTGCATTTTCCAAAGAGTTACTCATAGTGCTGGAAAAGTTTCAGTACAAATGGATTTGTTTGTATGTAAAATTATGTCACTAAGTTGGCAATTATTTTCTTGTTTTAAATAAGATGATTTTTTTTCCCTTTTTTTTGTTTAAGAGTTACACACCTGTAGATGTATTTCTCATGGTTAAAATGTGCCATCAGAATGTTGGTATTTATAATATTAGTTGCCTCTTCCCAGGTCAATTTAATATTGTCGACCCATGGAGGCCTACTTGTAGTACCAAAGGTTCGCTGATCAGAAGCCTTACCCTCTCGAATAGGCATGTCAGTTTCTTTTTGCATGAAATCTGGCCGGTGGTGCCCATCTGCTCTTTCCTCAGCTTTAATGAACTGACACTAGGCTGCACCACAGCAGTTTTAGAAGGGAGGCTGTGTACCAAGTCAATAGAGTGCAGGACTCCAGGAGTGCAGGCAGGGAAGGAGTGCTTCACATCAGTGATGCCCGACCGGTCAAAGCTGATAAACAGAGTTTCTTAGATGTCAAGCATTTAATTTGAAGATGATGAACATATTATCCTCACCATTTTGTTGCTGCTGCTAACTGTCCACTGGGTGCAAATTCAAAAGGCACAGAATTATTACCTGTGCGTACAGGTCTGGGTGTATAGGTACATATGCATATAAATATTTGAATACTTTAATTCTTTATTTTTACATATCTGAGTCATTGTGTCATATAATAAATTACAAACCATTATTATGTTGCACAACCTTTTTGCATGAATAAATGAATAAAGTGCCTTGTATCTTATTCATTACAGTCGTGCAGGTTTGAAGTTCTGATTTGGCTACTTGGCATCCCTGAAATCTGGCAACGCTGTGCTCTATATAGTCACAGCCGATCTTTGCTCCTACAAGATTTGTGAGAATGTAACAGTTTTTGTACTAAGAATTAATCAGCATTGACATATCCTACAAAAGTGCAGACAAATCATATAGCTGTATATGAATAAATCCTTAAGGAGCCAAAGTTGCTTAATGGACCAGAATGCAGTGTAGTTTCAGCTAATTGTTATATTATGAAAAAGTCTTACTTATCATATAACTTCCAGTGTAGTTATGACTAGCATTAAACAAACAAGCTTCATTTTTGTGTGATCTACAAAACTGGTTCTAAAATAGTTTAAGTGCATAACCTGACACGTGCTGTTCATTACAAAGCTAAATTAAATGCTCCTTAAGGGAGTGAACTTTCACCCTGGATTTGATTGGGAATTTTGGGAATCTTATGTTTCAACTAAAATAGAAAAAAAAACATCCAAAGGGAGAAAAAAAAGTTTAAACTAACTCTTGCAGGACCCTGAGTCGCCCTCTCTTAGGCACATTTGCCTGAGATTGCATTGGAGCAGCAGAGTGACCGAGTATTAACAGCTGTCTGATAGAGGTGAACAGTATAAAACAGCCAAATCCTCTCTGTTCCTTCGTGTTTTTACTGAGAAGCTTGACCAAGGTGAAAGGTTGAAAGTGCAGCCATATTCATAACTCTCCAACATGACCGCTGGAAGTCAGGGTTAAGGCAGTTATTAAATATCTATGCTGCCCCCCATCAACCTCCACCACCACAGCAGCCTCGCTTCCCCCTAGGGCCAACTCCTATCCTCCAGACTTGACACTATAACAGGCTGCCCCACAGAGATAGGCAGCTAAACAAACACACCCCTGCTGCTGTATTTCCTACTCAAATATTGATCTACATGTAGCTGGTGGCAGGAGGAGCAGACGGGCCACACTGCGGCTTGAAGGAGCATGTCATTATAATTCTGTATTTGTTGTGAAAAAGGCCAAAGTTTCTCTGTGGAAAAATACCTGTAAAACATCACCTATTACATCTGTGCAGTGCAGGGTTAAAGACAGTTGAAGAGTCAGGGAAGAAGACAGAGTACAAGTTAATTTTGCTGCAAGAAATAAAAGTTTTACTGAAAGAAAATAATTAAATTGGACTGCAGCCAATATCTCTCGCTGGCCAAAGTCGTAACAGACAGAGAGTCTGTCTGTTATATAGTGTCTTCTATGTGAATAAGTTTTACACTTATAATCTAATCAGGATTTAAGCCCTTAAATAGCCAGGAGGCTGTTTTATATCACTGCTACAAGTTGATGGTGCAGTGGTTAAAACCATCACCTCACAGCGAGAAGGTTCTGGGAACTCGGCCTCTCTCTGTGGACTCTGCATGCTCTCTTAATGTCTGCTTGGGTTCCCTCTGGCTTCCTCCCACAGACATGGAAGTTAGGCTAACTGGAGGCTCTAAATTGCCCTTATGTGACAATGTTAGCATGGATGGTTGCTTTTTTTCTCTGTATGTCAGCTTTGTGATAAACTGGCGACCTATATCCTGCTGCCAGCCCAGTGTTTGCTGGAATTAGCTCCAGCCCTCTGCAACCCTGCAAGGGAAAAGCTGTTACATATGATGGATGGAAAGAATATCACAAAGAATTAGTGACTGTATAGCATTATAGTGCATAATCAATAAAATTTAAAGAAACCCACTTTACTTTACTAACTTATCTTGGGCTAAGTAGGTTGCAGTATATGCCTCACTATTGATCAGCCATTACAGTACATATTTGTAAGATATTATGTACATATTTTATGATTAGGAATGCATTTTGTTCACAGACACACCAGTCTCAGCCAGAATATGGGTTTATGTGCACACACACACACACACACACACACACACACACACACACACACAGGCACAACAGAAAGATTAACAAGTCCTAAACCTCAGCCTGATGCGTCATCGTTTAGCTGCATCACGTCTTCACAACAGGCGTGAAGGATTATTTTGAAATCACAGACAGCTAATGCTCCATCATGTTAGCCACCAAAATTACACAGCAGAGCACAGAGTGTAAGGCTGGCACTCTGTATTAGTGATCTGGTGGAATGACAAATAGCTCTCAGTATAGATGTGCAGCTGTGAGTCACAATGTGAAACATATGGACATTTTCATTTTAGTAACATCAAACAATTCAAAACATGACGTTTAAATTGCTGCACTCACTAAAGACTCACGCTCATCAATCAGAGATAAATATGTATGTGGAACTTTGTTTTGGTGGTTGCAAACAACTTAAAGAGACGCATAAATGTGTATGGTAGAGGTTAAGATATTCTGGCTTCAGCTACTCAGTCAAGCTCTAAATATGGTATCTATTTTCTCTGCAACTTTGTAGTTTTTTGTAGAAAAAATAATGTCTTTCAAAGTTCCATTTTCTCTAGTTTGTAGTTCAGTAAAATATTTGTATTGTAAACCCCGAGCTGCACTAACCTCTGCAGCCACAGAGGACACACAGACATCATGCAAGTGTTTCCAGAAACCCCTCCATGACTAATATTCTTACTTAGTATCACTGGATTGCCATGTTAAGTGAGTGCTTGTTTTTGTTTTGTTTTTTGTCTTTTTTTCTTTTGTTTAATTTGAGATGAATAAAGATGTACTATTTTAAGGCAGCCTAAAGCAGCTGTGTTTATTATGAACTTTATTGGTCCTGTTATCTCAAGTTAACAACTTAAAGGTAGCCTGGAGAATTCTTGTAAACAAAGATATGGTCACATTCAGTGTTTGTAACCGACCACCGGCCACAGCCGTGATCAGAATTAGCCGTGATCAAAAATGGTGTTTTAGGGCTGTTCGTCCATCTGTCTCATTCCCATCTAACCTAGGATCGCCTTGGATGACTTTTTTTTATATTAGGTATGAACACTATGACTTGAGGGTGATTAGACTATAAATTGGTGGTCAAAGGTCGAGATAAATAGACCTTACAAAAAAGAAAAAAATACATCTTGATCGTTACTCAAGTATTTATAAGTTATTTATGACACGAATCATACAAATATCTTATTGGATAAAATAATTAAGTTATGCACTGTGTATGCAAAGGTCAAGGTCTCCAACAGTATAATGTTCTAAATATACTATAATTTACATTGGGGGGGCACTGAATTGGTGACACTAATTTTGCTGCCAACCTTAAAACTAATTTCTGCTACTAAGTTCAATGTGTGTGAAGAATCCATGTTTCAGAATTTGTACATTCTTTCTGTGAAAAAGTGTCTTTACTAGATGCTTTGTTATTGACCAAAGTTGTTGGTGGTGCATGACATGATAAATTACATGGAAATCTGGCCAGTAGTTTTTGAGATATTCTGCAAAGAGGGAAGACAGGCTGACAAATGGGCCAACCTCATTGCTTTTCCCTTCAGGTTTCAGCTAAGATGAGGTCAAATTCTGCTCACTGGCTGGAAAGATTTTAGCAAGTGAATCAATCAAAATCCAGCTTAAAATACAGATGGAAACATGTTTATTTGAAAAGCAGAAGGAGCACCAAACTAAAAGGGAATCCTTTAAAACTTGGAATCTAAAAATACAACCTGAGCTGTGCTTCACTGCTGATGAGCTCTGATAGATCATCCATGAGTAAGAGGAAGCCCAGCCCACCCCTGACACACCGTTACCAAACAATCAGAGCTCGCCCACTTCTGAGGACCTCTGAGAAGACCTCTGCTGTATCGCTGCACAGTGATACATCTACTCGTCACAGTCTTCCCCCACAACAAGCTCGAGAGCTGGGCAGCCAGAAACAACATGCGAAAGATTGGAATTGCTCACACTGTGAATTTCAATCAGTCACCTCTGCTGTGTGTTTCTCCTGTCTGCTTGGTATTTGGTATTCCTTTGAGGTCTGGCTGGTCCTGATGAAGGAGAACTGAGGAGACTGGGAGCAGCTGGCTGCAGGGGGAGGTGTGAAGGATGGAGAAAAAGGGTGTCTGTGGATACAGGGTGGTGGGGTGGGTGTTCTGTTACAGCAATCATAGTTTCAGGGTTATACAGGATAGAGCTATAATGGTCTCCGATAAGAATTAAACCACTCAACTGGAGTTGCTCCATACACATTGCTGACTTCTCACCGGCTCGGATGACAATGCAGAACATTTGTACAACTCAGCAAAAACCCTAAGTCCACAATGCACTCGTACTGAATGAAGACACTTTGTCCACACTGACCACACAGAGAGCAGGCTGCACATCAGGTGCAACAGTCCTCCTTCACAGCTACACAGGATGTGTTTAAATGCTGCACTGATGCAGACTTTAATGTGTTTCAGCATATCTCACAGCCCAATACACAATCACAGCAGTGTGTTCGGGGGACAAACTGACCCAGGATTTTCTAGCACAATCTTAGACTATTTCCACTATTTACAAAATACTTAGTTAAATATAGGCCTAACAGCTCACAACCTTAGACAGTCTATTCTGAAAGACTAGACAAAAAAAACACACACAAAAACAGACAGCTGAGTTAGAAGCTTAAACCTTGTTGAAGAGTCCAGAGTAGTCTTATTTTCACAATATGTTAGCTTGTTAGCTAGTTTTAGCTCTTACAATGAAAAAACGACCAAATTGAGATCTTTAAACTGGTTCTCAAAGTAGTATTCAGTGTTTGAATGATAAAACTTGCCTCTGGGGTCAGTGTCACTTTCAGAACTAATATAAGCGTAATAAGCGTAAGCATAAGAATCTGGTTGCAGAATCAAATGGCTCCTCTATGGGGTGGCTTAGCCTTTAAATAGGGTGAGGAGGTCAGACATCTGGAGGGAGCTCGCAGCACAGCCACTGCAGCTCTGCACTGAAAACAGTCAGCTCAGGTGGTTTCTCTCATGGATGCCTTTCTTTGGAGGTTTTTCAGGCACGTCCAACTGTGAGGAGACCCCTGTAGACCCAAAACTTGCTGGAGGGATTACATATTTCATCTGGGAATGCCTGAGGATCCCCCCAGGAGAAGCTCAAAAAACACTGCTAAGGAGAGGAAACGTGTGGAGTATCCTGCTTAACCTGCTGCCATTGTGGCCTCAACCCTCAACTGGCAGAGGAGAGTGGATGGATGAATTGTTCTGTCTGACAAACAATTTAGGTTGCCTTTTTTTTTTTTGGACTGTCTCAACACTCTCTGCTTTGGTTAACAAACTGGACAACTATTGTGGGCTTGGTTTTCATATACTTGTTTGGTAATAAGCCAAACTTTGCTGTCTCTTTTGATGAAACTTCTTATTGTAAAAAAATCAAACACCTTTGTGCAGGTGTGTCCTCACTGTGCTGGTCTCTCCAGCCCTGGCACATTTGCAGTGTTTGATACCCATCTCCCTCAGTAATAAGTTCACCAGCAAGAAAAAAACTGCTTCAATCTGTTAATCCCTTCTCCAGCAGTTTGATCCTCCAAGATTTTCTCTTTTTAAATCTCCTTGCATTCTTCTGACAGTGTTTTGTTTGTAGTTGACACCTTTTAAAGAAAAGGTCACAACAAATTATTTAAAAAAAAAAGAAAAGAATGGAAAAAAAACTTGGTAGGCTTAATGAAAAATCTGTCTTGTTGCAAGTCACCATGTAGTCACAAGACCTTGATAATGTTCTTGATCCAAAGGAAATTCAAAAGGATGTAATTGGAACATCACTGTACCATCTGTAGTTATTCAGCTTAGAAAGGATTTCTCTCTATTTCCTTGATTTCAAAATAGCTGTGGAGAGAATCAGAGCAGGCAAAACCAATTTGAAATTAGTTTTTAATTAGTGAGTAATAGGGCATTCAGATTTGTTTTCATTTTTTAGAAGCAGTTAAATAATTGCTTGTTTTCTATTAATTAGAAGAAGAGCCAGAAAACTCTTACTAATCAAATAGAAGGGCCAACAGCTGAGAAATCCTTTGTATGTGTTGCAATAAAATCTGAAATTGGAGCTACGGATTTCACTTTAGAAATCAACTTATCCAAAGCTCAGGTGAAGAACACCACTGTAATGAGCAACTAAGTTTTGTTGTTGTTGTTGCTGTTGTTGTGTTTGTTGTTGTTGATGATGATGTTGATGTTGTTGTCTGGATAGAGCAATTAGTGAACTAAAATTAATAACAGCTCATTAAATAATATGCAATGAGTGAACAATTACATTTGACAGTTTACTTGGCCTACACCGATACATACGATCATGAGTATGACCAAAAACAACTCACTTTAGGTTGAGTTATACATTTTAAGCCCCATTATTTTTATGCAGCTTGTGAAGACAGTTATACATATTTCTTGTCTACACTCTTTGTACCCTCTCAGGGTCACTGGATAGAGGGGAAGAAATTGTGTCACTTTGGATCACAGCTCCAGTCTTAATTGTATTCATCCAGTTTTAAAAGGGGAGTCTTGTGTAGTATCACAAAGGTCATAATATACAACTGTTTAACAAGAAAACACTTTTTTGTTATGAGGGTTGTTATGAATTTTAATAAAAATGAAAATTGTGTAATACTCTATACCTTGAAAGTGATATTTTCTGGACAGTTATTGTACCACGAAAATCTCATATTATTGCCACCCCAGAAAAGATGAAAAGATATTGTCTAGTTATCCTTTTCTAGAATCAACTCCAGATGTTACTGTGTTACAGCAAGAGTGTCAGGCCATGTGACAAGATATATGTGATGGAAGGTGCACATGTCACCTAGATGTCCAGTCTTGTCTGTAGTCTGATTGTTGTGTCGGCGGATGAAGGGAGAGTTCATGTGGGGTTTGGAAAATACCCACAATCCTGCTATTTTGATTGGAAATGACATTGACTGGTGAGCCATAACTGGGGAGAGCGGATCTGCTCTTCATGTGAAGAGTCATATAAAAGAACTCATATAAGACTATTGATTTCAGGCAGCAGACCACTTTATATTCTTAATACAGGACTGTCTGTGTGTTGTGTGGTAGCACTGTAGCATGGACCAGTGTACGATGTGCCACTGCAGTTTACCAGTGGTGTGATTTCAGTACAATGGGCATCAAAATGCTATTGCAATAAACACCATTTAAAAGCATTAGAATCAACTTTCAGTATTAAATAAAACAGTTAATAATTCAAAATGTTGACCTAATGACAAACAGCTAAACGCACTTTACTAATGACCTACACACTAACTTAATGAGTAACTTTAAGCCATTTGTAGTTATAAATGACTGTAAGGAAGTTATTCAAAATGTTGTATTTTCAATGAACATTATAATGATTGTAACTGAATAAATGATGGTTTCATTGCTCATTAATTGTGTACACAATAAGCTCATTTAATTCATGCCTGCCACTATAGGTCTCTGAACGAAAATAACAAAAATGATAGAAATGTAATTGTTCCTACTGTCTAACTAGTGTTCACAGACAAGTCAAAGTTTTAAACTGAACAAGTCATCTTTAGTCACGTTTGTCGACTTCCTTCCCTACTGTCTAACTAGTGTTAACATGGAAGTTCGTGACAGGTGACAAAATTAAATACAACATTCCCTTGTATGAACATATATATAACATTTATATTATTCTGGTAATATAGAAGGTCTTTCTAAACATTTTTTGGAAACATTTGGCATAATATAGGTACACAACTCCACATAATATAGAGCAAAGATGTTGCTGCTGTTAGAGAAAGATGTTATTTCTGTTTATTTCCGTTCTCAATTTGTCAAGTTACGAATGACAGAAATGCACTTTGATGGAGATTGCCATTCTTCATAAAATGGAAAACTCATGAAATATGATTATTTTTTTGTTTGCTTTTGTACAGTTATGGTTACAGACTCTCACCACCTCCCTGCACTTGTATTTTGGGTGTAATTCGATCCTCAAAAAATTAGACAAAACATGCAATAAACAAAAGCTGAAGATGAAGTTGACTGGTATATTTTTTGTTTGTTTGTTTTTTGATTCAAATGTTACAGAGATAATTGTTTTAGTCCACAATGATCACATACAAGCAGTAATAATAATATCTGATACTGAAACAGCTCCATCTCAGGTGCTTCCTCAGTCTTTGAAGCTTGGTTAGTTGTTGGGGATATTGTGTTATCTGTATTATTCCTTTGCAGGGTGTGTCTACTCTTTTTTGTATTTGTGGTCTTTCTGCCAGTCTGTCCTAACTGTTTTTTATTTTTCCTCTATGCCAGCAAGAACTGTCCAGAGTGTGGCAACAAGATGCACAGTGGGACCATTGGTCCAAAATCACTCCCTGCTACCTACTGCACTATAATTACTTTTCCTGTAATTGAGTGCCAAATTGCTTTTTATTCTGTGAAAAATTAGCACTGCAGAATGTCATAAAAAATCCCATAATTAATTGAAAAAAATAGTGTTCACAGCATGTGCACTACTTTTTGCTAAAAATCCTGCAATGCAACTCAGTGTCTCAAATCTCAATTAAGGCTCAATTAGAGTGAAGGGAATAATACACAGACAAATGAAGGAATGGTTTTAAGCACAGAGCTCTTAGCAGTTGCTTCTGCACATCAAATCCCTCAATATAATGGCATGAAACTGGAATATGTCTCATTGACAGACTAGATATATATGACATTCCATGGATTCCTCTGAGAGACAGGTGACGGCCATGACACAAAGAAATGCATGAGCAATGGATGGGAATGAAAGAAGACTGATATCTAAACAGGCCTTTAAACAGTATAATTACTAAAGCTTGAGTCAACTCTGTGCACTAAATGACGACTGTTAGATGCTGTGAAAAGCTCCTAATCATACATAAGTAGTCCTTTGAACTTAGATTCTCTTTAAAAAATCCCAAAGGTCAAGAATGAACATCCATTCACAGACTGAAAGAATCGGCTCTGCAAAGGTTTTAAAAGGAAGGACATTCATTGAACCTCTCTGTTAGACCACAAGAATATACACGACGCATGTAAGTGAGGAACACTGGGACCACCACTGTTCCTGTTTACCAGGAAACAGCACAAGATAACTTTAACAGCACTCTTTACCTTAGAAAAAAGTTCCAGCATGTCTGACATGCTGGTTTCACATGGACGCAGCACTTAAATCCACATTTTATATTTACATTTACAGGGATGTATTTCAGGTGCTTATATAAATAGACATCCAATAAGAGGCCTGAAAGTAAAGTTCAACTAACAAATCACCAACACAGAAAAATATACATATACACAGACAAACACGCACAGCTGCAGTTTGGAAATCCATCTGACATTTACATGTGGATCTCCAACACCTACTGCTGTTTCACACATACACACTGGCTGTATGAAAGTGGTGCATTAACGTGGGCTTTAGAGGCTGAGTGATGCCTGCTTGTTGTGTAAGAGTGGAGGAGGACGGGGTGGAGAGGTGCATCCGTACAGTCATGAACTTGAGTCTAAAATGATGGTTGTGACATTCCACCTGTTTCCTGCATGTGCAAATGATAATGCCGATTTCTTTGCTTTCTATGAATCACTCCTACAGTAAAGGTGTGATTATACAGTTCAGTGATTATTAGTTGTATGGTTCTGACGCCCCTCGTGTCACAGTCGTTAATGTTTTGCTGCAGCTGGTTGTATTCCAGTTCTTTAACATTTATTTTGAGTAGCTTTGGCAAAATGTATGTTATTATATGAGAGTGGCTCCCAAAGTTTGGAAACCAGGGCAAACCACATAAACATTTTATGTGTAGCAGTAAGCAAGCTGTGTTATTATGACTTTGAGCAGCAGTAACTGTCATGCCTTAACTGTAGTTAACTGTGTTTAATAGGGTTTTTATTTAGCTGAATACTTTGTCCCTTCTTCCATTTTGGTCGCTAGAAAACATGATTATAAAAATCCTGGTTTTGCAAACGACATCTTCTTTTTTATAAAGTGAAACATAATTAGAAAACTCCTTTAAGCCAAGCTAGCTGTTGACCCCTGCTTCCATATTTCATGGTAAGCGTAGCTAGGAAGGTCACAGTGAGAGTCTGCATTAATACAAACACTAACACTGCCTCAGCAAATGCCTGTCACAATAGAACATGCAGAGAAACAATATAAACAGAACAGCAGACTCCTTACCTTACCTGTGTAGGTGAGAGTCTGTTTCAGAGGCTGGGTGTGGCTTTCCTTGTGAAACTCCTGCTGAGTTTCACACCTGCAACTTATCACCAATCAACTCCTATATATGAATGTATATTATATATATGCAATAAAGTTATTTATATATATATATATATTTATATATTAGGGCTGTCAGTCGATTAAAATTTTTAATCGCAATTAATTGCATTAATTCCTGAGTTAACGCACGATTAATCGCAATTAACTGCAATTTTTTTACCCCGCTCTATATGTAACTTAACAAGATATTAATAGTTGTCCTTCACTATAACGCGGTTCACCTTTCGTGGCCTCGTTGTTTCGCAGATTTTTTTTTGTGCAATTTTGCATGCTTTTTTTTACAGTGTATT
>JAUZTA010000030.1:25016470-25027744 GCA_034780835.1 Ctenochaetus striatus
ATTTAAATTCAAAGGCTATTTTAATGGCTTTTTAAAATGAAACTTTCCGCCTAAAAGTCCGTCGTTATCCATCTTTGTGCCATAGATTGTGCTTTAAATAGGATGGCTCAGGTTGCCAGGTGCCACCGGAAGTAAGCAAAACAACGTTAATTACGTTATTTTTTTAAATGCGTTAAATGTTTTAAATTAATCTCCAAAATTAACTCGTTAACTTTGACAGCACTAATATATATAATACATTTTTACACATGTGCTAACCCATATATATGTACACACACACACACACACATATATATTTTCTTTACGATATGAGACCATAAAATAACAGCAAAGAGAACAGTAAAAGCAACATTCTCTGCTGTGGGTAGTGTACAAACTGTGAGTAACTAAAGAATGTAAACATTGATACAATAACATAACATCCACAATGAAGTCTTTGCAAAGCAACATGAAGCTGTACCCTTTATAAACACCATAAGCAAACAATAGCTACTGCATAATGTTTAAAGGGACACATCAATCTTAAAAAATGATAAGGATAAGCTGGAAGTTAGTAAAATGATAATTAACACACATTAAACACATTAATGCAGCAAATAGATGTGGGGCATGGCAATAAAAATGCTCATTACACACTGTAAATGACTGCTAGTTATTACACTCACACAAAACATTACTGTCTATCAAAGGATATGGGACAAGTTCCACACTTTTTTTAACCTTGTAATGTGATTTTTTTTTTTCAATTCAGGAGATTGCTAGTGTTGCTTAATTGGTTAACTGCTTGTTATTGCACACTTGTTGAATTTGGAAAAAGAAGTAACATAATTGCATGTTGATGGTTTATGCATTCGCCCTAATATATGCTCATCTTGTGTGCACACATTACCAAAGTATGGAAACAACTTTAATGTCTTGTCCAAATGAATCTCAATAAAAACATAATAGACAAGAGAAGACATGGACAAGAATCAATTAAAAAGTGAAAACATGTTCAAATGATTCAAATTTGAAATGCATGTGCAATAGAATGTTGTACACTCTGTGTTTCAAAAAGATGGGCTTGACATCATATAAATTCTAGTTTGTAAATAGTGCTTACACTTGATTTTTTCCAACAAAATGTATTACTGTTTCATTTACTGCTGTTTAGCATATTCATTGTTGTTTACTGAAGTGTATTTTGTATATGTCTGTTTGGATATGGAATTCTCTGTGCTGTCCCTAACTGTGATGAAACAGGCAATGCTCTGAGGTCTATAACATACAGTACAGGACTTGTTGAAAGTTTGACACACTCTCTGAAAGGGAAATGGGAAAGTTCCTATCCACCCCGACTCTGACCCCCCCACCTCGAACCATCACCATTGCCCCTGTGGTTACCCTTAAGCTGTGCAGAAAATAACTATTCAGTAATGTTAATGAATTAACAACATAATTTTTACACAACAAGTGTTCACATGGGGGACATTAAAGTACTCTGAAAGTGAGGTGAGTGGCGCAGTTTTGTATTTTGGCTGCTGAGGTATTTCAATTTTAAGAAGCTAGCAGAGATGAAAGAAAAATGGCTGAAGGAGGGATTATGCAGCCTCCCCTCAGAAGAGACCATATTGCTCAACGTTTGATTTTCTCTGCTTTATGAAAGTGCTAAGCAGCGGGGGAGCCGTGCAATTTAGAAAGTTAAAGATTAGGCAGGGTCATACATGAGAGCACATATGTAATTGCCTTGTGCTGTGCTGGTAAATGATTAATAGTGCACAATTAGAATATCCCTTAAGTTTGAGATTTTATGTTTAGTATATCTGCCCAGAACGATGTGTCAAATCTTATATACTATGATTACTGCTATATATTGTCATTATATATTTTCAGACAATAGGAATGGTGTGTATGTGTGTGTGTGTGTGTGTGTGTGTGTGTGTGTGTGTGTGTTTGTCAGTGGGCGGAGGTAACGGTGGTGGAGGGTTGCTGGGTCTGATGCAAATGCACAAAGTAGGACACTCAGGTCAGTTTGGCTGCAGCAGCGGGCACAGACTCAGGCTGGAGCTTAAGACTGACGGTGAGCCCAGCTGGACAGAAGGTCTGAGCCAAATCTGACCATTCTCACACCAGACCCGGGCCACTCCCTTCTGGCTTTCTTTTATGCCAAGTCTGGTCTGCAGGAAACACGAAGAACAACTGAAACATTTTCTCTTTTCTTTTGTTTCATGGATCAAATGTGTACAACTCCAAAAGTGAATTATAAGTGAGAAAGCCCAGTAGACACCCCTGTTTTCAGTTGCTGTGATCTTTAATTGACTGTTAGCAGAAGGGGACATCACTCTGGATAATCTCTGTCTTTGTTTGGTTCTCATATGGTGACATTGTTAGAAATTCAGAAACTCAGTTTTGCAATTTTTTGGGAGTTTTGGGCTCCCTTGTGAGCCAACTTTTACTGCAGAATAAACCTTAAAGATCATAACTAGGTGGACATATTTGTACTTGCAGAACATTTGATTGTTGTGTAAATTTGACCCTGAAAGTGTCGACTGTGATCTTGTATCATACCTGTCGATAACCACCCTAATGTAGTTCATAAAATAGTGCTTTAAGAAACCAGAATGAACAGAGTCGATAGTGTAATCAGGATCTTTTGTTTGGATATGTTTTGTTTTCCAGTAAATTACAGCAACTTCAGACAAACATTGATAAAATATATTAAAAAGATAGTGAATGTCACCAGAATCAAAGCAGGGAATGTCTACGTCAATACACACAGGCAGACTATCAGCTGCAGTAACACTTGTGTGTGTCTGTTCATACTCTCAATATACAAGGATATATCCACTGAGCCATGTTCATATTTTAATAAAAGAAATCATACGATCTCAATCTTTTTCAGTTTACATGATAAACTAAAAAGTAAACAGCAACAAAAAAACAAAATGAAGCATGACCCTTAAACTGTGAACCTCACTGTGAATTCTGTGTTCTCTTGCACCCCAAGGGCTCAGAGCTTTTAAAAAAATGTGATTTGTGTTAGATTTTTAAGGCTTTTTTACTTCAGTTTTGGTACTGAGTTGAATTCTTAGGGTTTATATTGGTAAACAGATATTACTCCCTATCATGCATTTAAATAATTAAAACCAATAAAGAATGAGTCCTTCAGGAAGCATTCAATTATGGCAATATTAGCTCAGAGGGAAGTGTTCTGTTGAGTGTTATAAACCTTTTATGAAATGGTTCAGCGGGGCTCATCCATGGTAAATAGAAGGTCTGGTGTTGCAAAAATAGTTGAGTTAAAACATTTTCTAAAAAATATTTGTCCCACAGGTTTAATGGAGGCATTTTCCTCTACAATGGAATCATTTCATTAACAATCAGAACAAATGAAAAAATTGTCTTTAGACTTAAAGTTACGTTAAGCCCGTTTGGATCTACATGTAGAGGATGTTTTGAGGGGAAAAAAGCCCTAAATTCCCCCTCACATGTCTACATGTCCACCAACACATGTCCAGGATTTGTCCACAAAGGTCTGAACAGCAGTGTGGTGTAAGCTGCTGTGTGGTTTAACTCTCATATTAAAATTCCCCTCAGCTCCTCCTGTTGCTCTGTGTTGTGCAGTTAAACTCTGCTTTGCTCTGACTGCTGAAGCTCTTTTAGCCACAAACTGAGATCTCTTTAGGGGCATCGTGTCCACAGAGACATCTGCCTCACTGACACCAAAGTGACCTTCACACCCTCACACTCCCTGATCAGTATGGTACATATGGCAAGGAAAACTGCAGAGACTGTGGCCAGCTGTCCTGTCCTGCGTGAGACTGATATATCTAGTAATCGAGCTGTTAATGACATCTTTGGATCCCAGCCAGTCAGTGTTATATGTGTCTGTGAAGACAGAAGAGTCTCCTGATTTTACTCAATCTTCATGCTGTCACTTTGTGAAACAAGCTGCCACCATTCTGCCTTAAAAAAAGAAGTTAAGAAGTCTGACAGAGGTGATGTCACTTTGAAATTTCCAGCTTTTTGTCATCAGTGTTTGGTCTCTTAACCCTTGTTGCACTGCTGGGTGTCCACAGACAGCAAAGGTAATCTTTCATGTCCACTGATCTAGAATCTTAAATTTCTTAAGTGAATGTAGTGATCGAGGTAAATGCAGACAGTAATTCTTTTGGTGCAATGTTTTGATTTTATGGCTAATTGATGAATCACTCTTACTACTCTCATTAATTTTGTTTGACAGCACGTTCTCCCTACTTGTAAAATATTGCCACTTTTTTCCTGCCGTTTACTTCTTTTACAGATACACAAGGTGCACTTTTGCATTAGCGTCCGCTAAACAAAACTTTCCTGTCATGGAGCTTTTCTGAACACATGATTTACGTTCTCTCCAAACATGTGATTTACACCCTTTCAAAATGTGATTCACGTTGTGAAAGTGTCACAGTCACAGTCCAAACTAATGCAATGCTAATCTTCTGATTGGCAGCTGTTGGCTAGCATGTCTGCATAAACAACTTTGTCAGGTCACAATATTTCAGAGTTGATTTTACAGCATGTTTCATTTCGTTGAAAAAGGCTGAGGGCTGATAAGTTTATGGCCTTGACATGAATCTTTTCTTTAAAAGTCAGAATCTTGGATCCTTAGAAAGTGTTTCACTGCAGCGAGACATCATCATCATCATTACAATCATTATCATCATCATCATCAAAATGTGGACCACTGGGCTCCTTCTTCATCTTAGAGAGTCAGATAAATTGGGAGGGTTTTGGACGAGTTCACATCCACATTGCCAGATGACTGCACAGAGGCTGATGTTGTCCATTTTCTCAAACAGAAGTAGCACAAAAGTAATTAACTTTAAACCCTCTGCATAATCACTCTAAGAGTTGAACTGCATGTTTATGTAAAGAGAGCTGTATAACTCATCTCCTTGCACCTTAGGCAAAAAACTTATTATCCGACCCTTGTATAATGAATGCAGCTTTAAACAAGATTTAAAGTCTTGGGAAAAAAAGTCATTTATAAGCTGCATTGTGAAAAATATATCAATAATTTAAATTTAAATGTTAAGTTAATTTTCCTCATTTACACTTTATTGAACCCTGGAGTGTCTTTGCACTCTGCATTTTGTTGGCCTACATCATACCTGTACAGGTGTCAGTGTGTGTATATGGGGTTTGCCTTTACCCTACTGTGAGGCATCGTAGCATCTGAGTAATCTAAGAACTCATCATAAACTCATTCTCTCTGTTTCCCTTGCTTTTCCCTTTTATTTGTAGGATAATGAATTGCAGTCATAAAGGTTCATGATATGCACAAACTCTTCACTTAAGTTGAAACATTTTGACTTGTGGCATCCAGAGTGAAAATGTATCAAATTCATATTTGTGTGCACACACATCTTTGTCTTCAGTTTCTATGCAATCATGCATACAGAACTGATAAAGCCACAGAGCCTTTATTTCAGAATTTCATTTTTTGTTCTCACAGCATTGAAAAATTCAACTGCAACGTCTCCTCCCGGAAACAATGTCCATGTGACTCTTTGAGGGACGCCCACTGAAAACAGCTTTGAACTGAACTATTTTCCACCCAACAAATATTTCACATGAAAAGTGTTAATTTTTAATGGGGACAGAAGATGTGAATGTGTGTGTGTGTTTTGTGTGAAGAAAGCTTATGGATTTACTGTTTTATTAAGATTGTTTTTATCTGTGCATTCATGCAACGGGCACTTGTGTGTTTCTATCAAAACCAAAATAGCTGCATACGTCCAATGATAAGCAGGCTAACCTGGAAGTAATGACATCACAGAGAGCAGAATTTACGCTGCTCAGTCACCCTGAAAAGAAAAAAAAAAAGAATGTAAAATCAGTGTGAACATTTCTGAAAAGATGACAGAGCTGGTGTATCACAAAACTCTACAATCTTAAACTTGGCAAAGACAGCAGTGTGGAGAATCATGGTAACATATGCAAAACGCATCACAGCGGTGGGGAGTGGCACCACAGACAGGGACAGATGGACATTTAACAGGACAGATGCTTCAGACATTGCCAGAGTTCAACGCTGCACAGGACATCCAAGGAGCTCCAAGGAGGATTTCTGAACATATTTTCCTGAGAAGTCTCTGAGGAGGACACAGCTGTAATGTAATGAAAATTATATCTGAATTTGTTTTCTTAACCTTGTTTCAGGTTTTTTCCAGTAACCACATGCCATATGTAGCCGAGAATACATGTAGTTTTTTCTGATCATTCATCTTGTCCCTGCTGTCTTTTGTGACACTCAGCAAGTCTGTGTTTAGTACCTGCACCATGTTGTGTGACTGAATGATGCACTATATGAATGTATTAACTGTAGAGGAGTAACATGGAGGAGGTGGCAGTGGATGATGCGTACAACATGGAGGTTTGTCACAGGTGTCCCAGGTCAGGTTTAGGCAACAAAAACACTTTGGCTAAGATTAAGGCCAGACTGTCGGTCTGACTCACATGGAAATCATGTGTGTGTTAGACAGTCCTTTGAGTTTATTAATATGATTTTTACATACAGAAACAAATAGTGCATTTTGAGGTTATTTTGAGTGTCATGTCATTTCTTTCTGAGCAAACTGAGACTTCCATTATCTGCAACTCTCTGGTCTCTCCCTGTCCTCCAGTCTGTACTGTCTTTTTTATTATAGTTTTGTCTACATAAAAGAGGAACACACTTGTGAAATTTGTAAAGTGTTTTTTTTAAATAAATGAACTAGCTTAAATAATAATGTTAACTCCTGGTCTGGCCTGAAATAGTGTGAAAATCCAATAAAATCACTTAAGACACACAGCACTGGGTGAATAAATGTTAATATGACTAAAGGGCAACAATATTGGGCTTTCGAGCCTGGTCAGGAATCATTCATAACACCATCATGCACATCATCTTTGCAAAAGTAGTTTATAATCATGCTTACGAAGAGCAACCATTTATTGAATACTGCTGCTCCAGACTGAATACAATTGCTGGTAATTAGCCTGGTCAGCTGCCGTCGGTCATCAGTACAGGCAGTTTTAAACTATTATTAAAGCAGTAGCTAACAGCAATCAATATCTGACATACTTAAATAGTTTGCAGGTGTTTTGTAGGGCTGACAGAACACTAAAAATAAACAAACTGGTCATACTGGTCATTTAAACTAGAGCTACCTGTGCTTATGTCAATTTAGCATCAATATAATCCATAAAGATAAAAAGAGAATTTCTGTAACTTTACATATTTAATTTAAGGTGCCTTAACTCCTTAAAAGAGAGGAAAGAAAAAATAAGAAAAAGGCGGAAATTAAAAACTGTCAAAGGAAATGACAGACAGAATGAGCCACTTTACTGAAAAAAGTAAGCTCAACCAAGTGGGAGGTTTCAAGATTCTCTTAAAAAGTAATGAATTGTTAAAAGTCTTTGCTGTGTGTTTTATATAAGCTTAGTTTTCATGGAGATTTGACAGTATTTTCCCCCTCTTGGTTTTTTACCGTGCAGTGTCAAAAAATGGGATAGAGCCAGAGATCCAGGTCAGCTAAGACTGTCTGAACCAGCAGAGAAGAAAAAAGGCACACACACATGGCCAGTGTGAGTCAGGATGAAGCCATCACTAAATCATTTACTCACTTCATTGTTCTGTTATAATATTGCGATTAAAGCCACATTATCATGTTGAAAGAATTTGATATCTTGACAGCATTATAAGATAAGGAAAAAATGTCACTTTAATTCACATACTGCATATGAAATGACCAGATATAACTAAGTTTGATCAAATCTAGTTTAAATGTTTGGAAAAACCAGCACTTTACAATCAGAAAGAGGGATGCAAAAGCGTTGTTCATGCACCTACAGCCTACCTCTATACAAAATCATAATTTTGACCTCATTTTGTCTATCTTTATGCACTGTGTACGTGTGTGTCTGTGTGTGTGTGTGTGTGTGTGTGTGTGCGTGGTGGTGGGTGCAGACAACTGCTGGGCCAGTAAGGGAGGACAACTTGTAGCCTCTGCTTCTCCTCTGTAGCCAAATCCTGCTTTGTCTGTCTTTGGGAACAGTGATGAGACAGGAAGAGAAACAGCATGAAACTGCCTCCAGATTGAATTATGCATGCCTCCATCTGCTGACAGAGGACAAGTCTGTCAGGCCTCCTCAGTGTCACCACACAAACACAGATACATACACAGCTCACTTTACTCACACAGATCTATAGTTTACTGGCCCACTGCGTCTATAACAAACACAATCCCTCAGGTTAACTGTGCAATTCACTTCACTCTGCTGCACTGTTGTTCATCCTCATGGAATTGGCTAATTTAAGGGCAAACACGGAGTATGCATCAGTAATCCCAGCAGGACTAGTGTTCCTGAATGTCAGGATACAGTAGGTTGCACTTTCATCTCACTGTGGCAGCTATCAGATATTTAAGGCTGACTGAGGCTGGTTTGTCATACTTTTTTTTTTTTTCAGTTGAATAAAGAAGCAGCCCCATTCGATTCCTGGAATGAAAGAATGAATCTATATCGAACTATAGTTTTTATGTTTGTACAGTATTGAGTGTGCAAACATAAAACAGTGTAATATAGCACAGAAAATGAAAGGTTGGGGGTTTTTTAATACTTTTTTGGAGTTTTTAAAAAAATCCCAAAACACTGAGATATTGTTTTAAAACCGCCCTTTTGCACTTACAACAAAGAAAAACTAACACACATGAAAGCATTTCCATGGTACATTAATGGGCGATCTTCAGCCAACTGAACTAAATGCATTGTCTCACTCTATTTTAAAAATTTACTTTGAGCAGTCTGAATCACCTAACAAGCTATTTAATAACAGAAGTTTAAACAGAGTGACAAATAAGATTTTTTTGTTGCTACACCATTTTTTTTCGGGAAGATGCTTTAAGATGACTATAGTTATTAGCTTCAGTTTCACTGACACTGATGTATCGTAAAGCCATATCTTAGCCTAAATCTTTGCATATGATAACATGTGCGTGTGTGTGTGTGTGTGTGTGTGTGTGTACATATATACATATATGTGTTTTTTAAAAAGGCCATTTAACAATTAATTTTTGTAGATAAATCCATCTATATTTCATTAATAATTAATTAATTAACAATAATTAATATACAAATTTTGGTCATCTTTATTTTTTCAGACCGTTCACAACATCCTTACATTAGTAGTGTGAAAATGTCTTGTATAGGCCCTTTCCGTCCCTCTTGCCTTAAAAAACACTGTGCTGCAGTATTCTGCTCCTTGTTTTAGTATTTTATTGACTTAACAAAATGTCAGTCATGCACATTCAATTGCAATTGGTTTGTTCTTTCCACAAGGGAAGAGGGACAGGCTCATCCTTTAGGCTGTAGAGAGGACATGGAAGCTCTAATTGTGAATTAAGGTGTCAATTAAAAGCTCAGAGTGCTACAGCCATCTTAGGAACATGCCAAATGTGTTTACAAGGAGGAAGAAAGTGGAACTCAGCAGCAGTCCCTGGCTGTTAATGGATGTTAGAATGTGTTTTGCACTAAGCATTTCACATGGATTGGATTAGCTGGACATTCGCCAGTCTGACACTACTGTGTTTGTAAGGAGGTTATCATTGTTATTTGTTGAGTTAATATTGTGCTTGTCTTTGTGTCTTCCCTTTGTTTGATGATGGTCATGGACATTGATTCTAACTGCAATTTTGATCGTATCTTGAAATGGTTTGCATCAGTCAAATCACAAGAATCTAAGCTTTTGTCAATGTATTCCAAAAATAGCAGCTGGTGTACTTTAATAGAAACATTTGAAAACAAATCACATTAAACTAATGGCCTGCTGGCAGACATTAAAATCGTGAGATGAGAAAAACTGATAACCCAACCTAACAGATGGAATGTTTTACATATCCACAGGATGTATTTTATGCAACCATTGTTTCAAAGAATAAATTGAATAGTGATTGGATGAACGTTCTGTCTGTCACATTCATTACTCTTCTGGAGCCAGTAGGGAGAAGAGCAAAAACATCTTTATCATCAAGAAGCCTTCAGTGCTGTTCTTTGCTCTTCTTTTGATGAGGAAATGCTGTCCTGTTCTAACAAAAGTGCCACTATTGCAGCATCCATGCTAACCACTTTGTCGGCCTCCATTGCTTACAAGCTTGCAGCCACTTCTTAATTTTTAAAAAAACTGAACCACACGCATAGCTGACACCCCCTCCTCAGAGAAGGATGCTGATTGGTCTGGTGATACTGTGACTGGACACAAACGAATCCAGTTGGAGCTTGTCAAGAAAGGTTTGTGTGATTTCAGGCTTGAAATCCCAGCAGTTCAGCTACACTGAAAGATTGGAATGTTAATGCTTTTATCTTGTGGGTTATGCTCTTATTGAAACAGTCTTAAAAAATATTTTAAAGTAATCATTCAAATAGAATCAATATACTTTGACAGGCATTATTTCTGTGTATAACTAAGAAAAATTCTTTGAATTTACTTCATTTTACTAGTTCCAGTCCTATATTGGTCAAACAGGTCTTTGATCTATATATATATATGATGACAATAAATGAAATAAATAACAAGTAACATGCATCCTACAGAGAGTGTTCTATCATGTGGACATACTGAGGAGGAAAAACACTGAGTAGACGACTACAGTTAGGTCATACAGAAGCTGATTGCATGCCAACCCACTGAATTTAGCATGCTCGTTGTTATTTACAGTGTATGACTTTAAGCTGCTTTTCATGTCTGCGTTGGAGCAGCTCATGCACCGTTTGCTGTGTGATTCTGTGTGCTGCAGACGGATGGGCGGCAAGATGGCTCTGTGCTCCGGTCCTCCTACCCAGATGGTAGCCAGTGGAGAAATCACTCACTCAGTAATCATCCTGGAGACACCGAGAGAACCAGAGCAAGAGAGAAGACGGGAATGTAAACCAAGTGCTAAGTGAGCCACTCAGTCAGCCTAATAAGGACCTGAATTATCTTGTGGATGAAGGCTGCCCTCGCCATCACTCCCACTCCACAAAATGCATGCTTTAAAATAAAAAGGTTATACATTGTAGATAGAGCTGCATTTAACTACAGAAGTGCCATTTGATGGACCTAAAACATTTTCTACCATACTTATTGATAAGTGTCTATATAGTGCTACACAATTGACTATAGAGCACACATGGGCAACTTACAGCTCGCGGGCCGGGTCCGGGCCGTGGACCGACTCAGTCTGGCCCGCAACGTCTTCAAACAGCCCTGCAGGATTAATCGTTTTAGAACCTCGATGT
>JAUZTA010000030.1:25054730-25066295 GCA_034780835.1 Ctenochaetus striatus
TGGTCATTTTTGTAATAGAAAACTGCCAGAATTGAACATGAAAGCTTGAAGTGTGACTCCAGCCACATTTAAAGGAAATATGCTTGTTTGCTGTAAGACCTGGTCTCAAAAGAAAATCAATAGAAATTTCATCTGTGTGTCTCTAGTACAGAGATAGCTCCAGGATGTGTTTAGCCTGTTGAAGGCTAGCACAAGAGCTGGTGGCAGGGAGAACCACTGGTCTGCCAGAAGCTAACAACCTCTTAATTACATAATGACACATTATTGAACAAAATCACCAATCCATTAAAGCTTCATCTGTTTCAATATAAGAGTAGTTTTTAAACCTGGTAGCCTTAAAATATGCAGCCCAGTTTCTTTAGAAGTATGTTCATATGGGATTATTCTGCAGCGCACAGTTTAATATAGAATTTGAATGTTAAGTGTCAACGCGAGACAAAGGATGTCATTTATATGGAAAGGTGGGAAGTGTGGAGGTTGAGATGGTGGATGAGAGAGATGTAATTCTGTGTCTTGCTCAGACTCACAGTTAAAATGTTGGCTTTTTGACAGTAAGTATCAGCCATAGTCCTGCTCACAGTGTATGTTTTGATTTGTTGTAGAGTGGAGGTATCACCTGTTGATTGAGTCACTTCAAGATCTGTGTATTGTATATGTTCATGCAGTATCATCACCAATTGAACTATAGGCTACCTTAAGTATACCGTATTAATCCCTTCATTAATTAATTAAGCTAGTATTCAGCTGTTGCCCCCTGAATGCCTAATGATAATGCGAGTCCCAACAGCAAGAAGACCGGCTCAACATTTAGCTTGCAGCCTTTTGTTTTGCAAAGCTCTCATCAAAGACCTGAAGCCACACTTGCTCAGTTCCTCTTCTGTCTCTGCTGTAATGTTCATCTAAGAGACTGCAGGCTCTTCCACTACAAAGACTGTTGTTTGCTGTCACTCTCACAATAACTGACAATAACAATAACTTTATATTCTCAGCCATGATCATAATGAAATGTCCCACCTCTACCCCATGACCATAAAAACAAACAACACAAATCTTTTATTATTTTCTTTTTGTTATCTTCTTTTTGCTTTATCTTTGTTGATATTGCACTTCAGTAGTCAAAATCCTTACAGAAATATGACATAAGCAAAATCACTTATGACCTGTTGAAGTAAACCCAAGGTTTTTAGTACCTCAAGAGTCTGAGGTATCCTTGTGTTTATCCAGGCTTGTTTATAGTGAATCAGAAGCTCAAGACCAAATAAAAAAGGAGACACTTTTAACCATGATGTCAACACAGTGTATGAAATTCTGCACCATCTATCCACAGATAGAAAAACATCACTGCATCATCATAATGAGATCATGAAAACATGTCACAACATGAAAAAAAAGGCAATTAAAGCCAATGTGCCCGAAAATTATAACTTCATTTTCTTGGTTAAAAAAGGAAAAGGGCAAACATTTATATCTTGGCTTTTGTATATTTAAAAAGAAGTTGAATAGCAATTTTCATTCATTCCAAGTATTAATGAATTCCTGGGAATGTAGCAGTCGTTAATTCCTCCGTGTCAGTGCGAGGCATTAGGAGACGGGGTGTTTCTTTTTAGATGCTCTTTTATTAGTTCAGCTGCTAACACAGCTGCTTTCCCCTCATGCTTATCCCTGTGCTCTTGGACTCTAGCTGAACATAATTCCAACACAAAGAGCCTCAGAAAATGCACCCTCAGCCTCCTGTAAATGCAATTCATGATGAGGCTGCATAAGACTTTGATTGTGCCAGGAATTTGATTGCTTCATGGGTGCAGCAAAAAGAGGGGATGTTGGCAAGCTTTTCAAGATACATTGTGGTATATTCTGCAGCTTGAAAAGAAAATGACCTGAAACATGTACCCAAGCATGATCAGAGAACATAATTTTAAAGAAAAGGTTTGGAGGCATCAGTGCTTAAGTCATCCAGTTCAACCCTAACATGAAATATTTATATGTGAAACAGCTTGCTCATACATACCCCTGACAGCACTGTTTGCTAACTGGTCCTGAGATGGACATCTGTGTGTGTTTGTGTCCTTACATGCATTTGCACATGCCTGCTTGCATTCGATTGAAGTGGAAACAATGACAGTGAAGAAAGAGAAGAATATATTTGGTTGTGTTCTCTCCCGTAGAAGCCTTTCAGATCACTTCGGGTTTTTGCAACAGAAGGCTTTCCTTGCTGTGTGGCCAAGCCAAGCCAAACAAGTGTATATGTTTATGTCTGGGAGAAAGGCAATGCCTCAATACATATCTTTCACAGATGGAAAAGACAGAGCCTGAGGGAGAGGGATGCAAACTATTGCTGCTGTTTGGCCATGAGGATTTAGGGTCAGGGCGCTGCAGTAGGCACTAACTACTGCTGCTCTAACCTCTGACAGGAGACACTTGGAGCGAAACATTGACTGCATCGCCAGACAGCTAAAACTCTGTTCACTGAGGGCATTAAACATAATTTTCTACTTGAGCTTTGCCTTTGATAATGTTACTTGGTTTGGATATTGATATCAGTCATATTTATGATTTATGATAGCTATAATCCCAAAATGATCATGACTTTCGTGACCCAATTTTCCAAGGCCTAGTGCTCTGCCTCCAAAACACTTTTGTTTATTAGTTTTTATGGAATTACAGTTACTGGAGTCTACAGCTAGTTATTATGGTTAAAATTTAGCTTAAAATTTAAAGTAAAATACGCTGCAGTTGTTGATGATTTGCTTAATGTGGTTTATTCTAGGGATGGCTCCATACCACTTTTTCACATCCGATACCGATACTGATACTGCAGTCTTGAGGATCGGCCGATACCGATCCGATATCGATCCGATTCTTTTTGTCACTCTAAAAGTTGTTAATAATAGGTGGATGTAATTTGCTTGATAGTGACATCTAAAAACACCACGTTCACTGTACAACAACTATTCTGGTCCCACAAAGAAAGAAGGAAAATATGTGACAACGACTGAAGTCATGTGTAACTGCTGTGGCTTTACTAAAACTTAAAGCTCACATCGCTTTTAACAGCATTTGTGAACACAACAGACCCAGCTGCACCATTCAAGTGTTTGAATTAAAATAAAAGTGCAAGTTGGTGCAAATATTTAAATTAAATAAAATAATCCCAGCGTATAAACAGAAAAGTCACATTATACCTAAATGACATTGCAAAGCTGCAATAAATAATTTTATGAATTAACATGACGATGGTTGCTTCGCTTTTCTTTGCACTCATCTGTAAATAGTCTCCGTTCTCCTTTCCATGATGCTTCTTCCGATGCTGTATTCGTCCGTTGTGTTAAAATGTCCGGTTTTGCTGCCACCCCTTGAGACACTCATTTTGCAAACGCTGCACTCAGCTGTTTTGCTTTTCTCCTCAGTTAACGTAAAGTAATTCCACACGGCAGACGTAACTACAGCTCTACGGGCTTCTGCTCACGTGACCAAAACACAGGCACATGGTAACCATGGCGACAGCTCGTCTGTGTTACGGCATGCCGTGCAAAGTGAAGTTGAAGATATGTGAGATAGTTTGGGCTCATGGATCGGATCGGACGGGTTCTAATAAAAAAAATCTGATACCCGTCATTTTGGCCTGGATCGGACCCAGTACTGATCCAGTGGATCGGATCAGACCATCCCTAGTAGATAGGCTGTATTTAAAGACATAAATGTTGGTAAATTAGACAGGTCAAGTCTGGTAGGCAAAAACTTTTTTTTTTTTTCATTGAATAATTTAATTTTGTCGACAAGAGAACAGCCTACTATAGTTTCAATTGGATGAAATAATGCAAAAACAATAAATATCTGATTGATAAGTAACTAAATTAATCTGCACCTGTCATGCAATGAATCTGAGAGAGACCAAATGTAAATGAAAATGTAACTTTATATCTAATTAATTTGATTAATCAAGCTTTATTAGATCCTTTATTCTACCACTAGATGTCTAGATGGACTTGTTTAATAGAAAGATATGAAATGTATATGTCTATCCTACGTCATACAGCCCCATTATAAATATTACTGGTGTTATTAGACTCAGGGGAACAGTTACATTAGACTGGTATGCAGAGTCCAAAATCTTTAAGTTTAAATAAACATGCATGCTTTCTGATATGTTGCTGACATAAAAAAAGAAATGCCTTTATAGTGTTGCTTTTACTATACTTAGCTGTTCTACATGTATGTGTGTATACACACACACACACACACAAACATATGTATATAAGTTAGTGAAAACTATATTGATGCCTTTCCTCCGCCTTGTCCATCGACTCGCCAGTTGAATGAGGCAATGCATAGGCCAACACACTTTATCCGCAGCTCTCTGTTCCTATATTACTCTGGTCCTCTTTGTTTTTGTGTCTTTTAATTTACTTCTGCTGGTTTAAAGTAAGTGACATTAGGCTTCATTTACGTCACACTTCCCTCCCAGCTAGTGAGCTATTTGAAACGAAAGATTGAGGTTAAAAATCCTTATCAGTCCCAAAACAGGGTTCTAAAATGATGTGCAGGTGAGTATGGGTCTGCATCAGGCCTTCATGTGCTCCAGATGTGTCTAAAGATGAAATGGTAAAGGTGAGGCATTTCAGCTGTTTTGGTCTTCTTTGTTTTTGTATCTTTTAATTTACCTCTGCTGGTTTAGGGAATTAGACTAAGGAGATAAATTCAAAATCGTAAAAGTTGCGAGGGAAGTGAGATAGAGAGATGGGACCTTGACCTGCACCCCCATTTGTGTGTACCCTGAATCCAATGGTACCAGTCCTGAGTCTCACCCTAACCCTACGACTTATGGTTCTCGAATTATGGCCAACTGAAAATTTCCCCCTAGAAGTCAATGGTGACAGACACAAAAAGTGTCCCACAGACAGTTGTTAGGAGCATGTTTCAGGCCATTCTCAGTTGTTTGAACACACTTGGTACAGGTAAGGTATAGATAACAAGGTAAGTTTGTACAATGGACTCTTTAGGATTAGAGGGAGGGAACTGATCCCTTCTCCCATAGGAGAAGGAGCGTGCACGGTCCTTCCACCCAAAGAACCAACCATATCTCTGGTCCCAAGGTTGGCGGTTACAAGGACGCCTCCTCCTATAACACACCAATGTCCAATTATTGTCTTTAATGATTTTTGTTTTAGCTTTATTATTCTAATAACTTTTTTTTTGTTATTTTTGTGTTACTTTTGTGTTTCTAAGAAAATTAAACAACTAAAAACCCTTTACAAAAAACAGAAAAGGAAAAACACCAAAAGGAATGATTTTAAATAAACAAAAAACACATATAAAATGAGTTTTCTAATCTTTACTTAAAAATAAAATCTAATTATTTATTTGAATTTTACTAATAAAAATCAAGAAACAAAAAAAGTGTGCCCAAAACGACGTTTGAACCTGTATTCAGGTCTTCTTCAGGTTGGCACTGTTGTGTTCTGGGGTTTTTTGTTGATTATTTTTGTAGTGTGTGTGTTTGTGTTCTCTCCCTCTCCTCGTTCTGTGTGTTTTCTCTTTTTTTTCCTGCAGCTCTGAGGCAGGGTAGGAGGCGGGGCCAGGTGGCACAGAACTCACACACCTGATTACCATTTAGCTCACCTGCGCAGCCTTTATCAAGCTGCCCGGCAAACAGTTCAGTGCCGGTAGATTTCTTCCTCATGTCGACACGTGTTTTCTCATGCTCCAAGCAGACTGCAGTAGCCGTTTCGTGTAAGTTATTTTGTTACTTTGAATCACTTTTGAATTTTTTCTCCCTTAGTGGTAAATTTTGGTTGTACTTTCTCCCTCACCCCTTTTGGCTGAGGCGATTTTTTGTTTCCTATTTCTTCTAAGTGTAGTTCGCATTTTTTGTTGTTACTTGTCCTCTGTGACATTTTGAGTTGAACTTTGTTTGTTACTAACTTGTTTTTTCCTCGTTGCAGTTATTGCCGAGTGTTCCTAGCAGTTCTTCCTCCAAGTTGTGGTTTTGAGTTTTCATTTTTTGTTGGTACCTTGTAAATAAACTTTTCTTGTCTGTCTCTGCAAATTTGGGTCCTGGCCTTTGTTTCCCCGGTGACAGATCGTAACATTGTCACACTGAATGTAGGTTAACTATTATCAAAATATATATCTAAAGTACAAAAAATAGAAAACCATATTATGCCGATTTTTCCTATTACCGTAGTATTTTTTCAACTTTAGCATTTATTTCACTGAAATGTGACAAATCAAGGCAGAGCTTGTTTCAGCTTTGTAACAGTTTTTATGAGAGGACTTTTTACTGTTTAATCAGTGTGCCTGATGTGTAAAGCACAAACTTATTATAATACTTATTTTTCTTTTGTACTGACTTCAGCCCACTACTGGTTCCATATATTTAGGAGCACATAAAAAAACGCACACACATCAACACGTGTGGATTGATTGGGATGAGTGTGATATGTGTTTTGATAAAGATTCGCCAAACAGTTTTCACAAAAATTGCAAAAAAACTGCGTGAAATTTTGCGATGGGTGTTCAGCATTGACTGTATAAAACACTGGACAAACCCTCCGTGATGTCACCCGCTGGTTTCTGCCTGAGCAAAAGTGAAGCCTAAAAATTCTCGTCCTGGGCGCCGTCATTAGCCTGCGCGTGACTCCGCCCAGAGCCCGCCTAAACGACGAAAAACCAAATATGGGAAAAGAGGCGGGGTCAAAGGACAGACAGCGCACCCACTCTACTAACAGCCCCCGGCTATACGTCAACAGGCTGTCAATCAACAGCCGAATAGCCAAATTTTAAGCTTAAATATAAAAAAAACAAATGAGTTAGAAAAAAATTCACTCCCCTTTTTCACGAGATGGTAGAGAAGCTGTAGACAAACAACTGTTTTTTGAACCAGGCTGTAAATATGTTTATCTCTGCTCTAAAGTTGGCCGTTTTAACATGGGCTCCAACTGGAATTTGCTCCCTTTTGGAGCCTCAAGTGGTCAGTCGAGGAACTGCAGGTTTTTGTACTTCCTGGTTGGCTTCGATGCTGAAGCGGGGAGTTTGCCCCTCGGTGTTCAAGGTCAGAGCAGGTTACGTGACCGCTGAAGTGGAAACGTGTTGTAAACTGTTCAGAAACCTATCACAAAGCCCACAATTTTCACTCCACATAGGTGATTTATGCATCAAAATGTAGGGAAATTTGTGCTGGTTGCAGTCACATGACTACAGAATCAAATAGATGTACGCTCTTGAAACTGTGAGGTCAGAAGTGACAAGCACTCCCCCGTTAAGTCCCATGTTAACCTCACATCCAGACCATTGACTGTATAAAATACCCAGACACTTCAGGAGGAAAGCAGAAAGCCCAATTTTGCTACATGTCTGCTGTGACCACATATTTGACACCATGACAATAAAATATCGACGCGATCATCATCATCTTTTCTCACCTAAAATTCATTAACTTTGAATGTAGGACTTGCGGTCTGGGACTTAGAGGTGGTAGGTTTAGAGGAGTGTTTTCTGTATTTTCTGTCCGTTTGTCTCAGTCTCCACACTGCCAGGTGCCACTAATCAATACTAAAGCAACCAAACAGTCACTGTTGGCGGGCAAAAACTGACAAAGTGGAATTTGATTGGCTAAACTGAAAACCCTTTAGGTTTTAAAGGATCATTCCAATTTATAAATATTTCTAACTTTTAATTTTTTAATTTGAAATTTTAAAGGTTCATTCCATCTAAATACTGCTTTCTGTTTCGTTTTTTAATGTACGCCATCTTCTCCCCTCCCTCTTTCTCTTTCACACTGTCTCTCTCTCTCAAAATTTATTTAGAAATGTTCTAGTTATACCTTAATATTTAAAATAACTGGTCACTATAGATATGTGCACTATTCCTCCGGAGAGGATGGGAAGCTTAAAGTGACATCTACAATAAATACTATGGTAAAAGTACCTCATTACTTGTCTGAAAAACTTTGTTGCAATAAAACATGTTTGGATATAAACTTTGGTAACTATATGTCTAAAAGACATACCATTTGCTTGAAAGCAGCGATCTTCGTCTCCCCTACATTGTACTGTAGAGTTGCATTGAGAAGAACTGGGATCACAAGTGGAACACATCAAACTTGTAGGTAACTGAGTCCCTGGTACTTAAAAAAGACAAAGCAACATTATTTTTTCAAGGAAGCAATAAGTGTTGCTAAATTAAAAATAGAACGTGTCAGAAAATGTCAAGATACAATTGGTCTTTGTCTTTTCTTATCACACATATCACTTTACTTACAGTTTATAGTATTGTTGTTGCAGTTATCTGTGTTGCAGCACGACGCTGATGCAAGTGCACTCACATAACCAAAGTTGGCTGAAAACAAGTAAAAGCCTGGAAAAGGACACAGAGAGGTCGATGCACACGCCTTGTACATTCGTTGCACTTGTGTTGCAGATGAAGTGGCTGCAAAATTGATATGCAGACTGTTAAGGTTGATGGAAAGTACACATAAAGTCACAGTACATGTGTTACAGAATAATAGATTGATTATTATTACTTTGAATGGAAGCTGCTATACAATTAGTTTCTGAAGAACATGACACTGATACTGTGCCTGAACACAGATCATCTGTGCACCTCAGACACTGAAGTGCTCCAACTGTAATGGAGAGAAAAATTGTCAATTAATGATGATCACATGTCAAACGTCAAATCAGATGCTCAAATGTTTGGACAACCTGTTAAGGCTGAAAACTTTACTTCTTAATGTATATCTTATGGTTAAAGTAAACATATATTCTTTGTTTTGACAAAATTTTGTAAGTAATCTGATGATGTATCATGCAAAAATTAAAATCCTGTCTTGAATCAGTAATGGTCAAATGAGACACTTTAAAAGTTTTCAATTATGCTCTCGTTTATCTGTAGAAATTGAAATAAGTGGAGTTACCTGTGCTGGACAGAGCCCAGATGAGAGTCAGAAGAGGGATCAGCTTCATCATGATGAACAGGTTGATACTGTAGATTAGTTACCTTGAAGTAATCAGCGCACAATCAGCGCACTACTACTAATAAGCTGCACAGGTGTTCACTGATATAATGACTAATGATTGCCTTGGAGCCTTTGTTATGGGGTGTGTTGCAGGTGACTCTCTTTCTAATGTTTATGTTGGCAGTTTCCTCTGCATTTGTTACTTAGAACATCATGCAGCAATCACACCCATCCACACCCTTTTTTTTAATTCGGTAGATGTTATCCTTGGCCAGATATTCAGGGTCAACAATGCCATTCGCACCTTAAATTTTGTTGCCAAAACCTAACCAAATACTTTTGATTCCCACACCTTCCCAAGTGGTTTAGATGCCTGTGAAAGTTACTGAGTAGTGTTGCTGCTGAAACCTCACAAGTAATTTGTTTCCTTAATTTTACCAAGTGGTTTTGTTATGAATAAACCAACCAAACTTCACTGAAAACAAAAAGTAATTTGTAATTTGAGTTTCAAGAAATGCAGGTTAGCATCGTCTTCACATTATATTCAACTCTTAGCCTGTCTCCCTCAGTTCTGGTGTCTGAAAAAGTCAACTGAGAAGTCTAATTTCTTGTATTAGGCCACCAAAGACAGCGAAGTCCAACATAATTGTGTCCTTTTCTTCGTAGATTTAACAGTCTAAGTTGTAAAGTGTACCTGTAATGTCTGACTGTGTTGCCCAGATATGGGAGATGCAAGCCAGAACTACTTAATATGGAGGGATACAGTCTTGCGAAAAGTCATCAGATGTCATCACAATTATATTGTGATTGTATCAATTTATTTGAACTGTTTTGATCTGTTTTAGAATAACTTGTAATTTGATTTGGGTGACTTTTAATGAGGGATTTTTAAGAAATGAGCAGGAATGGGCGGCACTTTTTCATCCTCCTTTTATATTTTGTTTTTTTTTTCTGTTTCATGCATCCAGTTTGAAAGAAAAACAAGACGAGAGCTTCTGTGATGCACAGAGCAGTGATTATGCGGTTGTGGTTGGCGTTGTTCTGACAGTGAGGAGCCATTTGATGCAGTTGGGATAGGCATACCCTTATTTACACGTTATTATTACACTGCTGTTCGCTCACTTGCTTCTTGTTGTTCATCATCTGGAATGTTGTGAAACTGCCACCTGTACATTCCATTCAGTGGCACCTCTTTTGCCACTTCAAGTTCAATATCCACATCTCTCACTGCACTGCAGCTGCTCTATTCTATTTTACTTCATTTGAATCTTATGTGTTGCTTTGTGTTTCTTCCATATCTTGTTTTAATGCCTTTGTGTCTTAGGTACTTTACGACTAAGTCTTCCTTTTCAAATCAGGTATGTACTATATAAAGTAAGAGGTGCATTTAAAGTTGATGGGGTGACAAGAGAAACACAGCAGGTGATTTCCTGAGTGAAATAATTAGTATTAGACACAGTCAACATTAAATTGTCATGCCAGACGTTGTCCTGATGTGTTTTCAGATTTTTTAGGTGTGTTTCAATTAAAACACATATCCATCTGCACTTACAAAGAGTTTATGATGTGCAGAAAATCAAAGTGCAGTAACTTAATGTTGTCTGTGCTTAACTTTACTGAATTTCACTGAGAAGTATAGTAAGACATAAAAAACACCCAGTGCGGTTTTTCACTGTATCACAATAATTGAAACGAAAAGAAGTGTGTGTTCTTCAGTAATATTAGACTTTAAAAGGGGCCATTTTGCATGATTACTTTAGTTTTTCATATTTAAATATATTTTATAATGATTAATTTAATGATTTTAACTACATCATAAGAATAAAAGGCTGTAGTAGAACCAGACATCACTGAAACCAAAAGAAGTGTGGTCTGCCTTTTATGCCATGAAATCACTGAATGTAATGATCCTAACAAGGTGAATGGACATCCCAGGAGCAGGGTGAGATGTCTTTTGAATTATTATGAGGGGAAAAAGAGCTCAGATATTAGGGGCAAAAAAAGTTTCCTGAGCATATTTTATGTTTTGACAGTATCCTCAAAAATGGTTTTATTATTCAGTTCTATTTTTGTGTAGAAATGCCATGATGCAGTAAATATTTTTACTAGGAGAAGTACTTCTCCTCTTGGAGAAGTACAAAAAAATCACCAGATAACATGGAGTTCCCTTATGTATTACACAAAGTCGTGAAAACTTTAACGTTGTGGTAGCATTTACTTGTCAAGAAAGGCTTCAATGAATTTCAGACATCAGAATTATTATTTGAAATTATTGAATATGTGAACATTTTTTAATTAAACTGAATAATTAAAAAGAATTGCAACGCTCAATTAGTTGAAAGAACCACAGAAAGAGAGAAAAATGAAGGCACATATTCACTGTGTACAATTATAGCTGTAGAAAAATAAATGTGTTTGTGTTTATTAAGTTGTTATTCTACTTGTCCCACCTCAGCTTCACCCAGACTATTGTGAAAGCAGCCACACACTGCTCTTGATTCAAAGCTGAGCATGAAATGCATAGGAGTTCTTGAGCTGAAATGGAGAGAAAATGAGTCAGTTAATGATGATCACATCATGAACATCAAATAAAATACCTGGAGTGTTTT
>JAUZTA010000030.1:25086706-25096935 GCA_034780835.1 Ctenochaetus striatus
ATGAGCTGAGAGCTGCATTAACAATCAAATTATAACATCAGCTGTTTGACTGAAAGCTAATATTCAAAACAAACACAAAAAACACTCAATAACACTCAGCACAGTCAGTTGTAATAACTGGTGTATGGTTTAATAGACTACTATTTATAAGATTTAAGGTGAAACCTACCCCCCCGCCATTTCACAGCTTTGAACCCACCCAAACCAATGGAAACTTATATTGCACATACGGCTGTGCGTTCCTGTGGTCATACACAATGCAATTCCAGTCTGATTACCCAAAACGTATGTTAATGCAAGCTGTAAACTGTGTATAATGGATAATTTTCTCTATCTCTTAATCTGTTCAAGCTGAGTTGTAAAAGCTGTGTGCATGGCCCCGTATAGAAAAATACACATATGCCTTAGGATAGGTTTAGTTAAATAAGTCAGCGAGTTATAAGCATATGGCTGCAGTGAACTGAAATACTCACAGGATGTGTGTGAGTTGTTTATGTATATGTGGCCGATGGCTCCATATGGAGAAGGGGATATCATAAATCCATTACTCTGGGGGGTAGGGAGATGCTGTGTGGGCTCCATGGCCCCTTCCCTCAGGGAATGATTGTAGAGAAACCACAGTAATAGTTGCCGGCATTGGGTAATTGTGCCCTAAAGGCATGTCATGTTTTTTCACTTCTGCACTGAGGAATAACACCAACACCCCACAGGCGTTTAAAACGAGCGTGCCATAGACGGCAACTGCAGGGAGTTGGATAGAGGCAGGAGAGAAAGAGATGACAAAGATCTAAAAAAAAAGAAAGGGATACTGAGAATCTTGTGTCATGTAAGGCTTAGAGAGAAACCTAACTGCCAGCTGAAAGGAAACATTCATTTCAGCCTCCTAGTGGTAATTACATGTAGAACAGGTGGGGATATTTGAGCTTCACTTCCACAGTTCATGCTGCCAAAAAGACAGACATCACAGTGGAGGGGTGTAATTTCCCTGAGGATGGGGTGGCTCGCCCACCACACTTTTCACAGTCCAGATTTTAACCCCATGCACTTTAACAGTTTCACATCTCCACTTCGACTGGCCAAACCTCAGTGAGCAACCTCAGTCATCCTACAGTCCAATAAATGCTGACACTAAGATGTGCTCTGCTGTCACATAACTGACTCCACATCTCATCTCTTACATATACATCCCTCTAAATATGCACCTCATGCTACATTAAGTGCAGAGATATCTTGGTATATATCCTATAATTACCGCAGAGTTTCACATCAGATAAATCAAAGGAACTGAAGTAAAAGGTTCTTATTTAATTTCTTAAGACACACGAAAGAGGCTGTGTTCAACTGTGATAACATTCATTTTTTCTATAAATGAGTATATATGGTTTGAGGTTTTTTTTAGGCACTGTAATTGTTTTTTTTACTCAAAAACAGGAGAAAATAGTGGATTTCCAGCAGCACATTAATCCACATTTGGCCCTCTAGCGACTATTTGAGGCAGCAGAATGTTGAAATCAAAATAACACATTACCCAGTGCAACAGTGTGGCTCACTGATGTGTTTTGAATAGTTTTTACACAACAATGGAGCTCTATGGCACAGAGGAAGAAGAAATATCAGGCTTTGACACACAATACTTTCTAGCAGAATACCTTTATTGTTGATGTTGTGCTGCACTTGGGCTTTGCTGACAATAAGGCCACAAACCGTGTCCTTTGGAGATGTAAATACAGCATTAACACAGGCGTGCTCCTCTATCTGCTGATCTAAATGTATTGCTGCAAGCACACTTTAATAATGTCTACATCTATGCCACATGTTTTTTTCTCTTTAAAGAAGAGCAAAAGGCCAATTTCTTTATGTGTTTGCAAGGTTAATAGAAATGTGTTTAAATAAATTGCATTCATATTACATTTGAAGGAAGTCTACGCAACCAAATCTACACCTTTCTCCATCAGCCAGTCCATTGATGTTGGCGGTCAAACAAAATGAATCGCTCACCTGAGATGAATTATTGATTAAAATACAACTGAAACCCAACAGGAAGATACAGGAAGGAAGCCTTAAAGTGCGTTTTTATTCCAGTTAAACACAGAAACCCTTTATAGCAAACACGAGACATCCTGGCCCTCCCTTTTTATGAACACATGGATGAAAGACAGAGGGAAGAGGAACGCACACACACACACACTCTCTGTCTCTGTGTCACACACACAGACACACACATAGATCAAATCTATTCAAGTCATTTATTCTTTTGTTCGTATGCAAGCCATTTGCAATCTCCAGTCCACAGGTGCGAGCCGTAAATTTCCCCCCATTGATTTGTAGTATATATGGATTTTTTCAGCGGCCTAAAGCACAAGACTAAAATAAGCTTTGTTTGGCAGCTCATGCACTTGTAAATCGTTTTGTGACATTTTGATAGCAGGTGACACACGGGGGGGGGGGGAGAACAAATATCATTAGAATGGGACAGGATTAAAATCTGTCACTCAAAGAATCCATTATCGACAAAACCAGTGTAAAACCTCACGGCCGGTGTTGAGAGGTAGCTCAGACAGAGGAGTGACAGAAGAAGAAGAGACGGAGGGGTGAAGTTTGAAGGTAAAGAGAAGGAGGCGCTCGGGGGGCCGGGCCTGTCAGTCAGGACCTACCCGGTAAACAGAGTGGTAAATATTTCAGCCGTCACAGCCGAGTGTAGGCAGCTGGTCCCCTTTGCATGGCAATGAGAGGAAAAGAGGAGAGCCCGTCTCAATGGAGCCCTTCAACCCTGGGAAACCTCCGCACACACACTCACACACCCACGCACACGCACACACCAGCTGAGTGACGAGCACAGGACAGTGCAGGTCTGTGCTGCCTTCGCTGGCTTCTGCCTTTATTCCCAAAGCAGGACTCCACTGCTGCTCCTCATCAAACGTCTGAAAGATAAAAATGTTTTCAGCTCTGTTTCTCTTCAGATGTTATTTCAACTATGCCTTGTGGCGCTGTTCAAAAAAAAAACAGGCAAACAAGCAAAAAAAAAGGTCCTCGTCAAACGCTTGCATAAAAGAATACAGAATGGAATGAAAAGAGATGTCAAATGTTGGCTCAGGCTCTCACTGTTGCTGTGTGAGGTTTATGCAAAAGCATTTTTCACATTAGAATTTCTCTTTGTGCAACAGCAGCTAAAAAGGTATTCAGGGGGCAGTTTTGGTATTTATTAGTGTGGTCAGCATGGCGGGAAGGAAGAGGAGAGAGAGAGATGAGAGTCATAGGAACAAAGCCAGGGACATTACAGCTCATATTCAGCACACTGACCTTTTAGCTCACCAAGGAGCAGCAGAGTCGACAGCCTTGGTTCTAAATGAGTTCAGTCAATATGCAACTTTATTAAAAAAACAAGGAATTAGTCAGTGATACATTTTCTTTCAAATTAGATTCATTAATCTTTATCCTACATTCAGTCAAACAGCTGATCTGTTTCTGTTTGTTTCGTTCACTTTTGTTTAGTTCTCTCACTAATTCCCACTTAATAAAGAGTACTATTGTAAAATTTAAGATAAGTAAGATAATCCTTTGTTTGTCCGACAATGTGGAAATCCGCATTGTTACAGCAGCAAATGATTTAAAAAACGGAGAAGCAAAACTATAGAAAAGTGCAATAGCATTAATATTAAGTAGTTCAAAATAAGAGCAAAAATGCAAATTTTGTTCAAGAGAAAAATAGCAATAATGAGAGCAAAATTCTTTCAGTTACTATGAATTACTCTGTTGATGTGTTACTCGACTACTTTTCTCAGCCAGAAAGTGGTTGATTTTCTAAAAACTTGTTTACCTTAACTTATAGTGTCTTAGAAAATACAGCAATTAAAATAAAAAAAATAATAAATTTACTGCCCACATATACATAAACAAGACTTCCTACATTATTTGAATACCTTTATTAAAAGGTCGGGCATGGTTTCAAGATGCACCTTCATAATCTCACACATTCTCAGAGATCAGAGCAATGTGCAAGATGATCAGATGTTTGTTCAGAGAAACAAACAGAGCTCGGTGCCATTTTTTCCACTTTCAGCTCAACATCAACAGTGGTCCCCTTGGGTTTCTGCAGGCGTAGCTATGTTTATTTTCTGCATAACCACATAGTCTAAAGGAAGATATTCTGATGTTTGCCAGGGTGATTCAGCCTTGATTCAGTGGATCAAATCACAATTAATCATCAAGGTACAACAGTAATCAGGCAAGTAGGTGAACAGTGATGCTTAGGCCACAGTCTGCTTATGTTTGTTGGCCAGAAGCACAGACAGCTAGTGTTCGGTTCACTTTGAATACCAGACCATCTTAACTTCTTCAACAATCAACAACAGCATCTTATGGGTACGACACTGTCCCAGTTTGACCCGATGTGTAAAAAAAAATAAATCATTTTCAGGCAGAGGGGGAACATGCTGCTTCTGTGTGAGTGTAGGTGAAATAAAAGCTTTTCCTCAGTGCTTTGTGCAGACAGCTGCTTGCTTGTTAAACAGCTGATCATGTTGCTGTCTTAACTAAACTGACAGCAAAAAAAGAGAAAAGAATGAAACAGCTAAATGTCACTAATTAATTTTTAGTTTTCTTTTTTCCATTTGTTGGATATTTAAAGTTTTGCTGTTTATTTAAAAAAGAGGTCTTGCTCTTCCTTATTTAGGATTTTTTTTGATGTTTTGTATCTTTGGTTTGTTTTTCACTGGAATAGGAGCCGGTTTTATCCTGAGAAGCTTTGTGGGTGCACTACAGGACTCACCACCACATCATTGGTGATCAATGGAGCTCTTCTCTAAAGCTCCAACTACACATACACACACATACACACACACACTCCTTGTTTGTTTGGTTTTCTCTGTTTGGTCTTACAGTAATAGCCTGGATTCAGAGTCCTTATCGCTGTGTTCGAGCAGAACCGGTTAATGTTGTTCCTGTCTGACTCACACTCACACATACATGCACACCCACACACACACCCTGCACTCACATACGAAGGCTCCTGACTGTATTCCCTGTAGATCTGTAGGGCACAACAATGGAATAGATCCACCACACACTGGCCCCACAATGGGAGCAGTGAAGTGTGAGTGTGTGCATGTGTGTGTATGTGTTTTGTGTTTATGTGTCATCATACTTGGTATACGATTAAGATTTCTTTCTTTCTGCAGTGTAATGAAATAACTATAAGGTTAAAGTTAGTCACTAAAAACTTTAGGTTCAAAAATAAAATTCACTGTGAGCTAAAAGGTCCTGTTATTAACCCTTTCATTACCCTGTAACACACCTAAAGCCCAATTTGAGGTGTGTTATGGTGTTAACACACCTCAAACCTAATTTGAGGTGTGTTACATAATTTTAGGCTTAAGTTTCAGTTAAACCTGAATTATCACCATTTTTTCTCTCAGCTCAAAATACGCCTGCTTTTCTCAAGTTCTTAAAAAAAAATCTCTGAAGTAACTGTGATGTAATTTATAAGTTTGTGGCTGTGGCATATTCAGCTGTGCAAACTTAAATCCCAGGGGGTGCCATGAAGTCTCAGGACTATAATTTTTTGTTTCTGAATAGTGTTAATGAGAAACTGTCAAGATTTTACATACATATTCATCCTACCAGTCATCGAAACACTTCACGGTTTGGGACAACAATTAATATTGATTGCTTTCTGTTGTTCTGGATGAGCTCCGTTCTTTTGAGAAAATAGCCCTGATGATGTCAGAGTGATGTCACACGTTATATCAGCTCCACATTGGAGACTACAAATTTGCTACAAAGAGCTTGTTTTACACTCTGGAAGAATGGAGTTTGAAAGGTGTGGGCATTTACAGGCAGGGAAGGTCTAGTAGAGACTCAATACTAAGTTGCACCGTGTGTGGTGTAGGATCCAATGTTTCTTAGGGTTGACCCCTACTAGGGAGTAAGCTCATGTCAAAACTAGTATCAATCTACAAGAAGGTGTTTTTTTCCCACATTATTTATAGTACATCAGTTGTGATTTTTACATGGCTAGCATTTCTAAGAGGGCCAGAGGTAATGAAACCTGACTTTGTAAGAGAGGTGACCAAAAAGATCTCAAGTCTGAAATCTCACATGTCCATCTTGAAAGCATCATTGAGAGTCGTTAGAGTTCAGTCAGAAAAGAATTGGACAAATCAGCATACTTTGAAGAGAAATAGTAGCTGCGGATGTGGTTCAGTTTTGGTGAAAGTGAGAGGTTAGCGTGGGCGCTGCAATAGTGGCAGTTTTATCAAAACTGAACAAAGTATCCCCAATAAAAGAAGAGCGAAGGACAGCACCAAAGGCTTTTCTTGATGGAAAAGATGTTTTTGCTCTTCTCCCAACTGACCTGAGCAAGAGTTATGAATGTGACGGACAGGACATTGGTCTAATCACCTTCCAACTTTTTTTGAAAACTACCTGACCCTTCCAAACGCCGTCTAGGGGTTATTTTCCCAAAAGGACATGTAAAATGAATCCTGTGGATTTGTGAAACATACTATCTTCAATGTCAGGTTAAATAAAAGCACCACTCAGATTAAGAACATAACAACAAACAAGGTTTCTGACTGTACATTGTGATCTATCTAGTGTAAGTGAAGAATTGTGTTTCATTGAAAAAGTGCAACATCATACAGTTTACGGAATGGAGAACCAGACAAATTTTAGCTAACAAGAGATAGAGTCCCAAAAAATCTGAGTCTTAACGATGAGGTCGGTAAATAAAGAGCTATGGATAGAAATGATGATCAAAACTACTCTAAGAGGAACAGTGGGCCAATGTTTCATTTCGGTACCTGCTTGTACTAATCACCTGTACTCTCTCTCTTCCTGCCTCTTGGGTCTGCTGGCAAGCCATGTGACGCAAAAGCCGCAGCTGTAGCAAATTGGAATAATTAGCCAAGCAGGCGAATAGCAGTGGCATTGGCAGCCAAGGTTTTTCACTAAAGACAGCCGATGTTTCCAATCGAAAGTTCCAGAGTGAGGTGGATGTAAGGGGATTTTTCTCCTGTGCTGTATTGTAATCCTGGGCAAATATCAGATCTGATCATTACATGCTATTGTGCTTGTCATTCACTGAATTGTGGGACATTGAGTAGCAGAGAAGGAATCCTCCTGAGCTTTGGACAGCGCTTCTGCTGTAGTGATTCACTTCAGTCTAGGCACATAGAGATGTGGATTTGCATATTCCTTGTCTAAATTGGTTGGCCCTCCCTTTTTATTCAGCTTAAGGTAAAAATGTTCCAAAAGTGACATAGTTACATTTGGTTTTGCCATAATTTATATCCCAAAAACTTAAAAGACTGAACATAAAAGGTGTAATGTCCCACACCGCCGTGTTGGGTTGCTTGTCATCAAATGTGATTTACTTGTCAATAGCAGAGAATTTTATTATTGAGGTTTAGACAGCCCTAGTTTCAAAGTATATGTGTCTATGTGTGAGTGTTTACATGTCTGGGAAAAAAGTGCAGTCAAAAAGCTCGATTCCCAGGCTGTTAACGAGCTGATTGTGTGTGACAGGCTTCCTCCATCGCCTGGCAGTGAATTACAGTATTTCACCCCCAACTCAAAATAGAAGGGAGTGTTTGGAAACCCCAGGAACACAACCTGTGAAATCTGATTTCAGGTCCAGAAATAGCTTGAGGAGGAAGCCAGTGAGTCTGCTCGCTCAGCACACAGTTTTGTTCTCACATGTTCTTTCATACTGTTGAGAATTTTGACACGTAATGGTGTAAAGCAACACTTTGAATCTTTCAATCTCACAGAGACACACACAGTTTTCTGACTTCACCATTCCTATCTCATTTTCCACCTTTTCATTTTTTTCTGCTCTTTGTTGAAAAGACTTACAGTAAATGTGGCCTTGAATCCAAACAGTGAAACACATGCTTTTGGTGCCACTGCCACTGGCTGATATTCTGAAGGTCATTTATTTATTCAAATGCTTTAAAAATTGTTTTTGAAATGACAGTTTTTAAAAGACCACATTTCCTCTGCCTTTGTCACATGATTTCACTGGTATTTCTGCTTTAACTTCTTAAAATATATTTAAAAAGTCAACAGAATGTGTGCAGTGTAAAATGTGTGACACTGATCACTTATATGTATCCTGAAAAACTATAACATTATTCATTCATTCTCTCACATTCTTACCTTGCATTCCTTCTGAAGATCACATAGCATCAAAATGAGAAGAGTCCTTTACTTAAAATGGTCCTTTACTCTGGAATTTTAATAGACTTTAGATTCCTGAGGTCATTGAGAGCTGAAGTATCAAACACCATGTTAGTGCTTCCATTTGGCCTCATCCTGCTAAAGCCTGATTCTGATAATCCATATAAAAATGTGCAGTGTTATGGATGGTTGTTATGAGAAAGATCATGATTCACAGTCTTGTTTTTCATGTTGGTTTTTAAGGATATTTTGCAAGTTATTAAACTGTGCAACCATACTAATTTCCCCTGCTAAAAAAAAGAGTCAAAATATGGATCTTGTCACATGGAGTGCCTTTTTAAATGCTTTGTTAGGGTCATTGTTTTTGGCATTATAGACTGGCTGTAGATGTAGCTTATACACGCACTTTGGACCCCTTTGCTGTTTGACTGTCTGCAAACTGTTGCAGATGTTTTCTTCTTCAGAGATTAAAAGGATTTAAGTAATTTTATGACGAGCAAACCCTGTGTTTGCAATCTTCTTAAATAACTGCTGCATGTGATTTGTAAAACCCAAATGCATTCCATATTACAAATGTGAAATTCTTTTAGGGAACCAAATTCTCCGCATTGTCATCCATGTAGCGATGTTGCCAAATAAAAGGGAAAGGAATCCAAAAGAGGTCCTGCTGTTTATTATTATTTTTGAGGTATATGTTTAGGGAAGGCCTGGGAAAGAGTAGCAAACAATGTGATTCAAGTATGAAAGAGAAAAACTTGAGATGAATTGTTGATCCACAGAACTGACAGAATTTGCACCACAGCACAATTCTTACAATTTCTTTCCAAAATTAGATCATTGAGACATTTTAGTTGTTCATGATCTTATATCAGATCACGCTCCATTATGCACAGTGGTAGGTCTTGGGTCATGAATGTGTCAAATGTAGACGCAGCTTCTTCAGGAAATCGTGTTGTTTGGATGGTGCAGATTGGCGGGATGTGAACTCACACAGCATCATAAACCAGCAGCCAGAAGCAGATGATGTGTGTGATTTTAAACACTTAATTAGCCCTTACAATAATGATAGAAGAATATGAATTCATTTCATTTTAAAGGTTGTAGATGGTTTCACAGTATTCCAATTTGACTAGAGGGTTTACTTGATAATGGATTCAAGAATAAAACTTGAAAAGCTGAATATTTTTTAACTGCTGGGAAAGAGGTCATGACGCACAGGATGAAAAAAACTCCAGTAATCTGATTTCTACACACAACACAAAACCGCAGCCCCACTTCCATAACAGTTGGGATGCTGTGTAAAAACAGAACGTAATTATTTGCAAATTATGTTTATGAGCTCGTGTTTCGCAACGAGGTGAACCTCTATCCAGCTTTACGTGTGAATGATTGAGCCTTTTGAGTTTTTTTTAAACGTCATCATTGTATTACTGCCTGTTACAACCCATGATACTACCAATACACCTCTCCACCTGTGGATTGTTCCAAAGATTTTTGCTTCGTTTTTTTTTGGAGGGGGAGAGAGGGGCATTATCAAACAACTCTCCCAATCTTTTGCTGCCAGACTTTTCAGATTGGGTATATATTTAAAAACGTTTAGGAGACTTAGCTGTAAGTTTTAACGGATCAGTCTGATGTGTGTTCAGGTGTGTGAGATCACCTCGGAACAGCATGATGCTGTGTAAACACAGTAGCACTGATGCAGTGCTACAACACTAGATTCATCCGAACTGAAGGAGAAAAAGAAAAGGGACAGAGTAGCTTTTAGCAACAGATATTCTAACCTACGTGGATTCATTTAGTGATTACTTCAGACTGCTTTCGAGGAATTTTCTTTTTAAACCACATAAAAAATATATACCGTAATTTCTGGACTATAAGCTGCTACTTTTTTCACATGCTTTGAACCCTGCGGCTTAAACTATGGTGCGGCTAATTTATGGACAAATATAAATGAGAAAGTGTGTGTGTGATGAAGTAATTCTGAGGCTGTTAAATTCCAACACTGAAGAAGACAGCTTTAGTGGCTTTAGCTGTTAAAATTAGTAGGT
>JAUZTA010000030.1:25097035-25127751 GCA_034780835.1 Ctenochaetus striatus
TATCTATCCATCCATCCATCCATCCATCCATCCATCCATCCATCCATCCATCCATTCAAACTTAAATTTTGTATTTGATGTTGTATAAATGATCACTTTTAAATGTGTTTATCAATGTGCTATGCATTATTGTAACATTTTTTGCTCCAGTTATTCTCTTCTCTATTGTTAATGAAATCTTCAGATTGGCAGGAAAATGAAGCTGAAGACCAAAAACAGACCTGATTCAGGAGCATTTATGCTCTGTTCAACATATAAGCCTCATTTAAGTAAAAATACCAACAACTCATGTGTTGAGTCATCTGAATGAGCCTCCCACCTGTTTGTTCCCACCTGTGCACAATGTGTTCTGCACTGAGCACCAAAATATCACAAAAAACAGGCAAAGCCAATTTCAAGGTCAGCAAAAAATGAAACAGTCAGAGCATTGCTTGGGTTGGTCGTTAGGGAAGACCTGGCCCCAAGAGCCTACAGCCATGCCAGTGACCCTGTTAGGCTGTTTTTGGACAGCATGCTTATATGCCATCAATAGCAATGCTAGAATGTGGAAGTGTAGACAGCATGATGTTTAACATATTCACAGTCTTAGTTAGCATACACATGCTAACTACATGCTATTCTTTAATGTCTATGCATTTCTAAACCCAAAATACCACTGAGATGATTGGAATGACATTAGTTTTGCAATTTTTTAGGTAAAAAGCAAAGTACTGAAAGAGTTGAAATCTTGAGCCCATGATTAAAGTCAGGAGAACAAGTTATTACAAACTGACACTGCCCTATCAAATGACTTCCCCATGACAGTTTGATTATACATGTTTATTAACCAGCTTAGTCTCCACAATTATGTGGATAAATGAAATTGATAATTAACAAATGGCTTAATTAACAACTTTTCACTAAATAAACAGTACAAACTGAGTTTTTATGTATTCCCGATATGGCCAGTTATTCAAACATTTCCACACAAATGATTGCTCAGTTTTTTGAGTTACATCACTGTCACTTGTTAGATTCTGGTTGCTCTATTTTTCTAACTGGATAAAGGATTTCAGTCACCAGGTATCAGGATGTTAACTTTTTAGAGAAATAAGCTGCAGCGTTTCCTGTAGAGCCCTGCCGAAACAATGACAGCAAAACAGCACCTCCGATCCATTTTTTAGAAATATTTAGCTTGGCTAAAAACACAATAACAACAAAACTTTCAACAAGCCAATGTGGTTCACTGTGAGCCTGCTTGTTATCTTCAGTTCATTGTCTCTCTGCCATCCAAACAGAGTGCGCTGAGAAAAGCTCAAATGAAAGTAAATGTGTGCACAAAGCTTCAGAAAGGGATCAGTAGTAATGACGTATTAACACGGTAACAGAGTAAAATAATGTAAGTAGAAATGATGCGTTTGTTTATTTTAGAAATGCTGTGAAGTGGAATAATTTTATGCTAATAAATTTTTAAAATTATCCAATGAATACACTTTCTGCCAGTCTCCACTGGCATGTGAGCAGATAAACTTAAAGTATTACTTTTGAGATTGGAATTTGTCATACTAATCAGCTTCTTAGGTTTACTTTTCCAATTTATTAGTTAAACTCCCACGGTTTACGGTCTAACTGAGTGTGAAGTAGACTCTTCCTTTTGGGGTGGCTGTTCAGAAATGGCAATAACAGCATTAATAAAAAACAGCATTGAAGTAGGCCTACAGAGATCTGCTCCTTTATCCCACTTACAGCGTTAACAACTTCATTACTCTATCATTACACAGAGGAAGCAGTGTCACACAAACTGCTCCATTTACACGAAATTCTAAAAATTGTACTTGTCTTAAATTTAGCTTAATTTTATTTGTGTTACAGTAATCTTTAAAATATTTTTTGTCTTTGTTTTATAAAGTCCATTTATGTCAATTCAACTCAGACAGTAGAGACACATAGACAGACAGACAGACAGACAGACAGACTGATCAGTTCATAGATAGATAGATAGATAGATAGATAGATAGATAGATAGATAGATCATGGTTTTATGAAGACTTTAGCTCCATACACAGCACCAGTAGAGAGCTGAGAGCGAGGTGTTGTTGAGCTGTAGAGGCGTCTGTTGGAGTCTTTATCAGTCTGTGAGGCCATGTGTGGATGATGTGTCGCCACGTCATCCTCTAAGGTCGTTTTCACAAATAGCTATTATACTGAGTCATTGCTGCCCTTTGTATGTGTGTGTGTGTGTGTGTTATGCACACCCACAAACACCACTTGAGACACGATCTTTTTAGACTCACACAGACACATTTTGTTTATGATGTATATGAATGCATTTGTGAGTATGTGTGTGTGTGAGTGAGTGCGGGTGTGTGATTTATAATACACATTTAGCACAAACAGGCTTATCATGTAATTCTACTCCCATACGTCGTTAATGACGGCGTAATGGATAGAATCATTTACATGCTGCTCCTCAACTCGACAGCACTTAACCTGCAGCTGATCCTGGATCTGCTCTCTAGTGATGTGGAAGCAGCCATGAAAAGGACACATTACTTATGACATCGTACAAGGTGGTTGTAAATCTGAATGGCTTTTCAATTGAATAAAATTCAAATTACAATAGCTGGCAGTTGTAAAAGCAGCCAGAGCTCCATTGCTTCCATTTAACTCAAGCTGACTGCCCTTTGGAGCATTTCTAACATTTAGATAGGCATGAAATAGAACAAGTACAAACAACATACAAATACACAAGAAAATGTTTACTGAAATAAAACCATAGGATTAAAAAGAAATCATGTTTGGATTAAAAAAGTGATTCTATAATAATAAAAAAGATGGATCACATTGTGTTCTGCACTGAGCACCAGATGTTCACAGAATTAGGCAAAGAAGCATACCAAACTGTCAGAGGCTTACATGGGATGGTTGTCAGGGCAGATGTGGCCTTAAGATACCAAGCCGCCTCAGTGGTGGTGTAAGGCCATTTTCAGGCACAGTAATGCTTTAAGCTAAATGCTAACATCATCGTGCTATCATGCCAACAATAGCATAATAGATAATGATGATGATAATGACATAATTTTTACTACTAAAATAATATAAAATATATAAAGTATAAAATAAAATATTGAATAAAGTGAAATTTTTACCTGATGATAAAGCTATTTTAATATTTCAGGAGATCAGATTTATAATGAATCATCCTCTGTTATTTTTTTGTTTGCACTAAAGTGATGAACTTAGAAATTGGCAGGATCAAAAGCTATGCCTAAAACAAAAGCGAACACAGTCTGTTGCTTGGTGAAACCACACAAAAATGCAAGTTTTTCCCATAAAAGTTGGTTTGTACATAGTGTTACAGAATTCCACTGATGAATGATTGGTGCAAAGAAATAGAGCAGTAAATGGAGTTACTAACCACACTGACAAATAGCCACATATTTGTTTAACTGCGTAAATAAAAAGTAAAGTATCTTGAATGAGGTATTAAGCCTTCACATACACTCACAGCCTGAAAATCTACTGACTACTTGACATTTCACTTTATTATTCACTCTGAAACTGTATTGGTTGAGGATAATTCTGTGGGGTGGGGGTCTTTTTGTTTTGTTTTGGCAAATCAATAGAGAGGTTAATAGATCCAGCTGATGTCTTTTTCAGTCAATACTTTTCATGATAAAAAAACAGAAACAGATTCAAGAGTTAATTTAAACTGTGTAGCTGTTTTAACTTTATTCACACTGACTTGTTGCCAGTTTGTATTGTAAATATTACAATTTTTCTTCCACATAGCGCTGTGTACAGAGCCTTTCTGAGTCGACACCAAGGTTTTTTATTCCCACAGGAGCCTCTGTAATCGCTGTGTTTACAAGACTGCTTCTTTTTTTATTTTTTCATCCATAGTGTGCCTTTGGTGAGTTAAGATGTTAAACTTTTGCAGAGTAACAGGGACAGATTGCATGTACTGTGTGCCACAGGAAGTGAGCATGAAAAACTAATTAACAAACAGGCAACTTAATTCAGTCCAAAATTGTAGTGACATTTTTTACCACTAATTTATCCAATGCATCAACCTGCTTTTGTCTTGATAATATGATCATATCAATGAGATGACAAAACACAACAAAACTGGCCTCCTTGCAGCACAGTTATCTATTTTTATTAACATGGGAAAATGTCTCTAATTACACCTGCATGTTCATGGATAATAAAAGGTGGTGGTCGCAGTTAATGAAAAATCCAGCCTGTAACTTGCTTAGAAAGTAGTAAACTAGTAGCAAAAATAGTTTACTAATGTAATTAGGTAACACATTAACACAGATAGAGGCATGCTGATGTCATTCATTGGTTGCTTGATGCTTGAGTTTAGCATTATGCCTCCCACCAGCTTCTGTGGAGTGTAGAGCTGGGAAAGATTTGTCCTGCTACAAATTGTAGCTGACAGCTCACAACTGCTGTCACTCAAATGCATTTAATTATTCATAACTTATGTTAATTCAAGTAAGGTCGGTTAAATATCAGCATAAGTTTACTCAAAACCTTTGCCTATCAGCAAGTACTCGCCAACAGCAGTGAGAAAAAAACTTCCTGAAACATAAAGAAAATGAGAGAAAGAAAATCCTCGTCTCACACAGTTGTCATGAAAAAGTAGACGAGCCATCAAACAGTTTTAGTAAGAAGCTGATTTTACAACAGAATCAACTGGAACTTACTCACTTTTGGAGCCAGCCTAAAGTGGCCATGTGAGGAACTGCAGTGACAGCACACAACATTTATTTTATTTGATCTTTTTTTACATAAAGCAGCACAACAAAATAAGAGTCTTGGCTTTTACCTTATCACTTCCCACAGAAATGTACACATAAAGATTTGGTCAGTGATGAGCAAATTAAACCTTAAACCCCCATAGTGGAAGCATGGTGGTGGATGCTGGGCTGATGGTTGTGGGGCTCAAAGTACTGGCAACAAAGCTGATGCAGATGGCTCTTAAATACACCCAGACTGGGAGGGTGTGTTAGGAAGATGATTGTGGAGAGTGAGGCATGTCTTATGAGTATAGCAGTATAGCTCCAGTTGACTGCTTGAACAAGCTTGCAGGCGTTGCTTCTTTCTTTTTTTTTTTGGCATGTTAGCTACATTTTTGTGGCTCCCATGATAATAACAACTTCTTTCTTTAACTCTCTGAGTAAAACTCACCTGATCTGTTCATTTTGGTTTTTTTTTTTTTCATTAGTTAAATCAAATGAACTTCTTTAATTGTTACTCCTGCTGTTATCTGCCCTTCTTTGTGTATCTTTGATCAAAATTGTATTTTAATAAATAGAACATTTAGGGCCAGGGACTTTTATGAACATAGCAGCTTCGAGAGGCTCTTTGAACACATCGTCCACTCAGGGTTTGAGATACTCCCAGTGCGGGGGGGTACGGAAGGTTAACTGGAGAATATCAGCTGGAGGCATGTAACACCGTGCTTCCAAAACATGTTTTCTCATTTGATATTTTTTGGTATTATTTTGACCTTCATGATAGTGACGGCCGCAGAGACACAGGAAAGGCCTTGACACATGGTACGCAGTCTACCAGGTGAGCTACTGGGACACCCCCAACTCATTTGTGGCCGAACACTCTCTCTAAAGCCTCTCACTGATGATCAGGTGGGTTGAGATGGTGACTGTGTGGGCCACAAAATATGATTCACATCATTTTAATCCTCATCAAACTATTCAGTAAAGCCTTGTGTCCTGAGTGGGAGCATCTGCATTCATTATGTTATCCCACTCATAAAATCAGGCTTTGTCTTTAATGTGCCACTTGTATGTGTACAACTCAATACAGTTGCATGGTTTAATTATTCAAAAAAAGTTCCCTGTTGTGTCTTAAATATATGCTGCGTGTCACCCTTGTGGTGACAGATGCAGATGTACCAATAATTGGAACATCTTTAATAGAGATTTATAATTAGGACTAATACATCCTTCGCTGAACTCTGATGAGAGCTGACACTAAATGCAAATTGCAAACTGTGGCAGGTCTAATGTAATGGACTCTGGGAGTGAACTAGCTAGAAAAAAAAAGCTTGGTGCAGAGCTCTTTTAGAATTCTAATAATTCCTTCAAATACAAATGCTGCCCTCCTCGTGGATGCATTATATGTTTTTTAACATTAGGAGAAACAACAAAACAAGAAACAGCTGTCTGAAATCCAGCTGCTGCGAGCATGTTGGATTTCCATCATTTAGGCTTTCAAAGGTTTGCTTAAAATGTTTTCTTTACAGTTGGACGGAACAGAGTTGAAAGGACATTTGAAAGCAGCCAGTCGCATGTGATGTCCTCTTTCAGCTTTAATCCCTTTCTCTTTGTGCAAACACGTCGCTTTTCTGATTAACTCATTTTCATCTGAATGTGATCCGGCTTGATTTGATTTGCTTTCCAGAGCAATTGCCTTTCATATTAATGCGATTACATCGGAGAACAAAGCGGCCATTAAACAGAGACTTATGGCGCTAGTGGAAAAAAAAGGACCATCACATCGCCATCAGTAACATCCCTACCCAGAGATATGGATATTAGGAGGGAGAGATAACACACACAAAGACACACACACATACACACACAAGAAGAAACATGCATCATGGCGCTAATCTTGCTTTTTCTTCTGGCTTGGGCAGAGCACTGCTGTGACCGCAGCCATCAGTGGTAAAAGTGAGGATCCAACAAAGGAGGAGCTGTTTGTCATTATCAGCCCATTAATGTGTTTGTAAAAGCACTTGTGCTGTTTGCTCTGTATGTGGCACGGCTGTAATCTGAGGTTACACATGTCATAAATTCTCATCTTGGTGAAATCCAATTAAGGCTGTATTTAACTCTGGATCCACTTGAATACAGCCGCAGCCTGTTGTGTGTGTGTGGGTAATTGCTCTCCATGTTTCTTATTTCATTTCACACTCAAGAGCGGAGCAGCATGCAGCTGAAGCCGCTCAGTATACACAGTCTGTACAGTAAACCTAATAATAGACATGTTCAATTACACTCATGGTGCTTTAGTGTCTCAAGTGTTACAGTGCTGTAAACAATGCTGACGTCTGTTTGCTGTCTGCACCTCGTGCCGTGGGCTCCGACTGATGCAGACTGACTGCAGAGCATTTTTTCTGCTCCGCTTGCAGCCCTGCGTGAGGATGACAGTGTCAGTTTGTCAGTTGGTCTGTCCGTCCAACACTTCAGTGTGGAAAAAGACAACATGACAGCACATTACTGGCCATATTGCCATGGAATCGGTCTTTCATGTTTCCCAGCTGAGGACTCTAGATGTCTTTTTTTTTAATTCATTGCCTTTAATGAGGTTTTTTAATGAAGCTTCAATTCTGTCATAGTTTATGACATCATCACCACTCCCACAAGTTCTGTGAATGGAAATACATGTATATTGAGGGCTAATCAAAGATCAGCCTGTAAATACACGTGTCTCTGTTTGTGTGCACAAGTGGGAAAGGAAACAGTTTTAAGTGATGGGAAAGTTTTGTTTTTTTAAAGTATAAAAGCCAACAGAAAATGGCTTAAAGCAGAGAATTTGTCAGATCAAAACAAGTTGGAAAAGATTACATTTATCTTTTTCCAATTAATTTTGACTTTTGGACTCTGAAGTTATTTGAAATTGGATGAAATGAGTCAGAAGCGGTCCTAAGCATCCAAGTGGCATAATACTTAAAACATTTTTCTCAAATCTGTATTTAACCTGAAAGTCACAGTCATATAAAAACTTATTTTTGAAAGTTCCGCTTAGATTTAGTAATTAACTTTCAAAGCTTTAAAAGATTTGGTGGAGCCCTGTTTCTTTACAAACCCTTTCTGTCTGTTGTTTGTGTGTTGCACCTTCATCAGATCATTAAAAACAGCTTAAATTTAAAAGACATGTTGACATCAAAGTTACTAAACATGGTTTTGCTCTTAAAAGAGTGAATCCTTTAGCCGCATATAGGACAGAATTGCTACTGGGTACTGATTTCTGTTACTAGTGTCTTTTTACTGTCGCCATCTTTACTCTGGTATTCCCTCCACTCAGAGTGATTCCCATGCAAAATGGAGATTTGATTTTCCCTAACTGATTTAAAGAGATCAATGTATTTTAAGGTATAAAACTAGTTAACAATCCAGCTGATGGGTGCTGTACTGCGAGTTTGGCGGTGCTTAGTTCTTTCTTGTTCGGTTTCCAACATTGCAGCCGAGTTACAAACTTCCTCATATCTCATAGATTATACGCACTGCCTAGTGTAACAGTTTTCCCTTCAGTTTCAGCAATTCAGTATTTTCTTAATGGGTTAGTGTGTTACGGCCTCTCTAAACAAGAAACACAAAGGCTCAGAGGCTGCAACATATAAAGGACGTCAGAAACACGTTTTATCAACGTTTTATCAAACAAAAAGAGACTGGAGACCCCGGCAAAAAGAAACAAAAGACAGAAGGACTACCGAGCCAACCCAGCAATGGGCCGTAGGACCCGGTGTCCTCCTCCCTCTCTGCCTAACCGGTAGATTCAACTAAAACGAAACCAAAACCGAAAACATGACTACCAGAGGCCTCCAGCCCAAATTAAAATAACAAACCCAACAATCTAAACCACATAAAGCAAATCAAACAACAAACAGGACCGAGGAGCGACCTCCACAACGTGCCACCGTGCTGCCTCCTCTCCAACTCGACACCAGCTGCCAAGCCCCCTCCCCGCCCCATCGCTCCACCTTATCTACCTGCATTGAAGAGATAAAGGAAATCAGCTGATCAGTTAGCGAAAAGGGAAGACAGGGAGGTAAGAGAGAGAGACACGTAGCACCGGCGAACAAGCAGCACAACCGCCAAACAAACCAGATATAATATTAACCCCATAGCCACACGTAACACAGTGCCCTAAATAAAGCTGCTGAATCCTAGAAAAAAAAACAAAAACTGGCCTTGCATGTAGGTTTGCATTCGATAACCAGTTAACAGCAACGTGACAATAAGGTAGTTCCACCCATGGCGCTGGTTATCTAACCATTGGTTTAGATTCTTAGCATGGTAGAGACCTTAACACCAACAAATTCACAGAGCCCCCACTCTCCTCTGACAACATCATTCTGTATTACAAATAATTAGGAGGCTCCATTTGACTCTGTGATAGAAAAGGCATCCTTAAGGACACATTTGAGTTCAGTGGATGCTTTAATGTTACTGAAATGCTTTATGCTCTTATTTTGTGGACTGTAATAAACATGGCAGCTTTGGGAGCCTCTTTTAACTCAGCATCCACTCATAACATGCATTTTGTGCTGAATGTAGTGCAATTATTGTTTTATTCTAAAATCTACTTGTTTTCAATATTTGCTACATGAACTGTTTCTGTGTATCAGTGAAAAAGACTGTTAATAACACGTGAACTGTTACCGGATGGTTGGAAACCAGTTGAGTGTTGTTGCACGTGGCTTATTGGCCCTTTAATGTAGGGCCAGACAGGTTCCACTGCAGCTTTTTGGCATCTGAAGTAAACTCCCACACAACGCTGGTGAGATTTCTGCATCCCCCGCCCCACACACACAAACACACATGCACACACACACATAACGTAGCCCACTGGCTTTTTTTTTTCACAGATATAAGACAGAGGAGAAAATATATGGGGATGAACTCATTCTTTGACATAAAAAAGAATTTTGTTACGATCCACTACAGTTTATTACTTCATTCTAAGTCAGTTCTCATCAATTAAACATTCCCCACTTCCATTGTAAGACTTCCCATTGAGCTCTGTGGGAGCTGTAATGAAATGTGTATTTGAATAATGGTAAGTGCGTTTGTGTGTGTGTGCTTGTGTGTGTGTCTGTGTGTGAGTGCGTTTGTGTGAGAGTGAGAGAGAGAGAGAGAGACGGAGGGGGTTTGTGTGTAACGTCTTCTCTCTGCTTATTAGAAAGGCTTTGACATTTACCACAGTAAACACATTCATCAGCAGAGACAGATGATTATCTGTTTAATTTTGGAGCCTTGCAAGACGTTGCAGGTTTTGTTGTTGCAGCCATCAGGGTGCAGCTGTACAGAGATAGCAGCAGTTTGTCGAGAAAAGACCCTGCCATGTTTTCTCCAGGCGTCTAGCTCAGGTCAATCCAGGATTCCATTCATGTATTTTGGGAAGAGAAGGAAAATGGATGGTAGTGGATGGATGGGCGGAATGAAAACAAATGTAGCAAGAGAAATTTATAATTCGACAATTTTACACTCATTTCAGAGAAAGGATTGCATTCGGTGCGATGCATTGCTGCCCAGTTAACAAACCATAAAAAAATTATTAAACAGAGAATCCCACGTTTTCTTTATTTCTCCATAATATAGATTAATACACACCTTGCACAGTGTGCCAGTGGTCTCCTCCTCACACTTCTAAAGCTTCATTGCAAGTAACACACACGATATGTTTGTAAAAGAAAACCATTCTTGGACAGACTAAAATGTAGAAAATATAAACTTCTACGTAAAATATTTAAGATCTGCCCTGTCTTTGTTGTATATATTTATGACTTACATCATTTTAATTGTTTTTGAAAGAAGTGCCAAATCTTTCAGAGAAAGCCATAGATTACTGTGTGTCTCATTTTTAGTCAATTTCTGAAGTAACACCAGTCAGAAGAGAAGGAAGTCGACAAACGTGACTGAACAAAATGTGAATGAAACTTTCAAACCACACTTTGCCTGGGAACATTTCTGCCTGAGTCACTCACATATTAGTCTGACTCACCGGATGTAGACTGTGGGTATAAACCTGCCATTGGTCGCCTACTTCCTTTCTTCCTTTCCTTACATCCTCCTCCCTCTCTGCTACCTGTGTTTAACTGTACTGAACAGACAGTGTTGCTGCTTGCTGGCTGAAGCCCCTCTCAACACAACTGTGATTGGTTTAAACAAATACAAACAGGCCAAAGCCTATAGCAGAGAGATGATCTGTGCAGCCAGAACTTTTCCCAGTGCTGACTCAGTACTGTGGAGATCTCCATCTGCAGTGGTGGTTCAGGATGAAATAAACCAATTCCTTTGTCCCAGGCTACTTCTTGATGTCATTAAACTCCCTGTTTTCATTGTTTTGATTGAGAGACCTCTTGCAGCAGTAAGATGTTATGCACATATCATATTTATACTTTTTCTTTTGCTAACTTGGATTTGATGACAGAATATATTGTCATTATGAATCCAGTTTGGCTTCAGCTATTTTCAAAATTGTATACAGTGCACAGCAGTGGCAAGAAATGTTTAACCTCCTATTAATTTAAGATAGCAGTGGTTTCTCTTTTTGAAAACTGCTTTAAGTTTTGAAAAGGTAAGACCAATTTAACTGTGCATTTGAGCGCTCAATCACCATTAGACTTGATTGTATAACTTTTACAACATATGAGCACATCACCTTCCTATTTTTGATGCAATTTGTGAAGCAGTAAATCAAACACCCTGAGAGCCAACTGAATGATCCATGACCTGAATATTTTCTTTAAGACTCAAGGCCGTCAAACCGGATAATTCAATAAAAAGTTAAAAGTGACGCAAAACCTGCTATTTAAAAAAAAACTGCATCTGTATTTTCCCCAACATTCAGTTCATCACTGCAGCTAAACGTCTGTAGAAGTTCATTGACTCAGGCTGTGTCTCTGCAGTAACTGTGTGACAAAAACAGGAGGTGACCTTCAAAAATCAATAGCTATGTCCTTCAATGTGAGAAAGAAAATAATATATCAAGAAAGAAAATCACTAAACTGAGCTATGATCCTCCTGCTACGAAAGATCAACACTTTGTAAGTCTTTTGCACTCTCTGCTAAAGGTTTTAAAGCATTTAGAGCATTAAAAATTACAAAAATCTTTTTCCGTCACAGTTTAAATTTATCTTACTTAATCTTGTTTTTCTTCTTAAACTGGTAAAGAACAGTTAAGTCTGTTTTCAGTTAACATGCTTTTTTGTCTTTAGTGCCCCTGAATGAAGGTGCAAGCTCTGCAAGCAAATAAATATCCTAAATTCATCACTTGATCATCATTTTCAACACCTGAGTTAAGTGCATTTTTGGGACCACTGCTATGTGCACATTAGCAGTTTGACCTCATATCTGGGTGAACAGCCAAGAACCAGAGACTTAACTTGATTTGGGGAACAGAGAGGTCAAATGAAGCCAAATTCAGCAAGCAGGGAATGACACTGAGCCCAGCTGCCTTTGCCCACAGTTCAGGTTGTTTGAACCAAATAATCTTCTTTAGATGAATGAGAGTATCACAGTTGTATCAACAGTTTGACACTGGGGACGAATTTTGTCCTGTAAATGTCATAGAAAACCTCAAAATGCTCATGGCTGCACTTCTTACCTGACAGACTTCTTTGATCTTGACTACAGGCTCTTCCACTGGAAGTCTGCTGTTGTGCTCTCGGTCGTGGCCGTAGCTGCAGACACAACTCTGGTCTCCAGTTCTGATCGTAGACACGGATCTTCGTGCCACCGCGGGCCTGTTAGCTGAGGTGCTTGCAGACTCTGATACTGCTTCTTCTCCACAGTCAGGAAATTAGTAATATACATGCACCAGTGATCATAAAAATTCAAGCAATCCAGGTGCTGATGATGATGATCAAGTAATTAAACTTAAAATACTTAATCGTTAAAGCTTGCACCTGCTTCATGCACACTGCTTTGCTCCATTGGTGCGCAACAGAAACGGTTTCAGAATTTTATAATCGCAACGTGTATCAGGCTAATCTTAAAAAGTGTGTTTAAAATGTTTTTTTTTTCCATCATTCTTAATTTTTTTTATCTCCTCCTGTGATAAATCACTCAGAAGTGTACCAACAGATTGACTAGCCTCCATGATTGATGTCCAACAGCATTATATGCTGTAAACAATTTCCCTTTCAAATATTTTGTATGTAAAAAATTTGGTGTCGCAGAGGAGCAATTTTGCACAATTTGTACTTCAGAGGAATCCGTCTGTGTCTTCCAGCCCTGTGGCTTTTTTTGCCTTGTAGTTGACACGGCAGAGTGAGGCAGCAGGTCCCTGTGTTACTCTGCTAATCAGCCTGTAATCCCTGTGCCGCTGATGTGAGAAGTGATGCTCCATGTGACTCTATCATTTTCTCATCAGTGCTCTCTTTGTCTCTTTCTCTATCTCTCTTTGCCTCTGCATCTCTGTCTGAGGGACTGTTGCTTCTCTGTGATTGGGCCATTGTTCTGACTTGCTCACAGAGCTTGCCTGTTGGGCTTGTTTACATGGATTCATGCTTCTAGGCTGCTGGCTAATGCAACACCTTTGTTCTTTTAATTGCTTGCTGTTCCAGCCCGAGGCTGAAAGGAATGAATAATTTCACAGCTACAGAATACTAAAATTTCCACCGAGTGAAGAACTTCCTCACTTTGAATATGAATGTGCCCAGGCAGTTCAATATATGGACAGCCACACCGGGAACTGCTGTTGTGTGAACTGCTTGTGACTACAGTTTTGAAACAGCTAATGTCTTTTTTTCTTTTTTAAATACCTGTACAAACACATTTATCTAATAAACCAACAGGACGGCCGCAAAGAAAGCTGTCCGTTTCCCCACAGCATTACATTTTTTGTAACCAAGTCAGCCCTTTGTGGGAGTTATGGAGTATCAGGCAGACAGTAGAACTCACCTGAAAGAGACAGAGGTTTACAGAACCTTGATCACCCCTACAAACTGCATTCTTTTATAGGCCACTGGGGGCAGTGGTGCCAGCTGAAACCATCACATCTGACATCACGCCTTATCATTGTTTTCATTTTTTTTCTTTTGGAGTATATTTTTTTTTCCCAGCAAATGATTGTGAAATGGTTGTGATGACTTCAAAAAGTCTTGCTGTGTCACAAACTAAGGTGTAAAGTTGTAGCCCATTAGGCTACTGGGGGGGGTGAAATGAAAGATCAAATCGGGTTGCATTATGGGAAGGGTAAAATCCAATGTGTTTTAAGAGTCATTGAATAGAGGTAAGAATGTCTCAACCTCCTCTGCACCAATTTCAACCTTATCTCAAAAGTTGTTTTTGGCAGGTCCACAAGTTTTAAAGAAGTTCGATACTGAATTACTCGGGTACTGCTTAATTATCACCCAACCCAAGGACACTGCAAATAAATTAGCTGAAGCACCGCATTCTGGATCACTTTTGAATAAATTATCTAATTTTCTAACAAATGAAAAACAACAAAAAAATGCAAAAAAGATTCTAAAATCGATCATGTTAAATGTCAAATGAGCTTAAGGTGTATATCTGGCTTTGTCATATACTACGCTCAGCGTTACTCTTGTGGAATTATCTGTATCTGTTTCAAAGCCTGGAATCATCAGTGCTCAGTGGAGCTGTGTGAGCTGGGAAAGATAGCCTTTCAAAAATCTTAATAGAGCATGTACCAGCAGAGGTTCAGACAGTTGCATTGATTAATTGACAGGGAACATCAAGTTTAATCTTTGGGTCAGATTTCATTCAGCAGGTTGCCACAGTGCAGCTCTGGCTCAAATATCTGCTTTCACTGCCATATCCTGTTCTCCTCTGCTACAGAGTAGATGAAAGTGTGTTAATAGCTGCTCTCCATCTGATAGCTTCTCAAACGCCATAGATCGATCCGGATGTTGGTGATGGTTTGTGCGTGTGCGTGTGTGTGTTTCAGGATCGGATATAGGCAGGTGGGTGGGGGCGCCTGTACTCAGTGCTGTGAGGGGAGGCTTGACATGAACAGGAAGCTCCAATAGAGCGCTACATGTTGGACGATCAGACTCCCTCGTGGCAGGTTAGGAGGAGGAAGAGAAGGTGGGGGGTTGGTGTGTGTGTGTGTGTGTGTGTGTGTGGGGAGGGGGGGTCTAAAGATAAATGAGGCGGAGCTGTCAATAAAGAGCAGGTCTTTATCCTCTTTTAAAGCTCTATTCATTTCATTGCTGTCAGGCCTGTCTGCTGAAAGAGGTCTGGGTAGTTTTCCCTGGATGCATTTTGGTAAGGGGTGAAGTTACAAAGCTGCTGGCTGAGACAGGGTGCAATAGGAAGGGGGCACAATGACACGTGAGGCAGGGTGAGATAAAAATGAGACAGGATGAATCACTGTAACAAAAGAAAAGCCTTATGGTGGTAAGTGATATTAGATACAGAGGATTTGCCATAGCTTAGGGCTTTCAGAATTGACACCCCTGAATTGAACGGGGGGTTATTTTAGCCTCACAAAGCAGGTGTTCTGTCATTGTAAGGAAACATTTTTACTGCATTCCCCAAGGGAAGGCTGTAGAGCTGGCCCTGCAGAGATGTTTTCTATCAAAGACAGACGGTCGCAAATATCAATTCAACACAAGTCACAGTCTTTCTTTATAGATTTCTAGGTTCTTCAAGAAAATACATAAGGTGGGTTTTGTGACGCAGTGCACATTCAGGTGATGTGAACTCCTCATCAGTTCATATCCATAAATTCTGTATGAATCATTACCATATAACTCATAATATATGACAAAGCAGCTTGTCTAGACTAACAGTCCTGTGAACATGAGAACACAAACACAGTTTAGCATGAATGGTATCATGTCTCTGTCAGTTTAAGGTGGTAATACATGCACACACAAGACCATGCATATATTGGGAGATGTCGGAGTGTTGGGACTGTCACATGCTTAACGTTCAAAGCAATCAGGGGTTTGGTTTCTTGCTCAAGGGCACCCCAGCTTGGTTTGGGAATCAGCCACTCACCAGATTCTCAAGCCAAGTCCCTGAGGACTGAGCTGCTGCTGCCTCCAACCAGTGGCCACGTCACATCTCACAAGTGACTGTAACCTGCAAAATGCACATACATTTGTGAAACATTCCGAAATGAGAAAATACGGTATCTTAATGTTACAAATTCAGCTGGCATGTTCAGTAAAAATAATCAAAGATAATCAAAAGGACGTTTACAATCAAGCCAGCTGTTAAATAGTGCGTCATGTCATTAGAGAGAATTATTTCATGAGAAACAAGAGTATAGGACTTTATGTTTTTTGCAGGGTTTTCAGTGCTGTTTAGTGACAGAGCTCTAATCAAAGTAAACATGTGGGCATTGTTTTGTCCTCAGTGCCGTCTTATTTTGACCCAAGCATCCTCTTCTTTTGGGGCAGGAAGTCTTTTGGTTTTAACTATCCTAAGATCCATTTCCAGCTTTAAAAACATAAATACCTTACCACTGTTCACAAATGATTAATTATAAACATAATTCATTGCTAACTAGTTGTACTTTCCAATTTAAAAAGATAACCAAAAGAATAAAGAGCAGACTTTCTGATAAATGTATAATTACAGGCAAACAAATAAATTTTATGAATGCCGACCAGGCCAGGTTTGTTTGGAAGAAAACCCATTTTTTTGGGGGGGTAGCACACTGTACTCTCTCCTTAAGGTCTACTTTGAAAGAGTTATCCTGTTTTTATTTTGTTTTAATAGTTCTGAGGACTTATATTTGAGGGTTTGTGACAACTCCCCGCACCACCCCACAGACACACACTCCTACACACGCGTTATTATTCCAGACTCTCCTTCTGTCAGGCCTATGGATCAGTATGATTGATCAGTGAGAGGCTTCATTATGGTGGTGTCCTTGGCTACACTGCCCACTGTGGCTGTCAGGCTCTCTCCATCTGAAATCTATACCAGGAAGCCAGACAGGGATCCGGTGGCACCTATTGTCAAAGTTTCTGCCACATTTGACTTGGAACTCATTTTAAGTTTCAGCCAGGAGAAGTGCCTTCAAGACTGTCTGTGTTTAAGTATCAATGGAATAAATAGCTGAAACTCTTCAAAAACTGGATGGCAAAGTCCAAAGGCTCTTGACTGTAATTACACAGTCATTGTACACATTTCATCTCATTCCAGTGTTCACTTTTTCTGGCTGTAAGGCTACGATTTGTAAAATATTGATATACTTACAGGCAGTTTTGTGGCTTGCCTGCTGTTTGAAATAAGATTTAATAATATTTAAATGATATGATTGTTGGTCTTAATTGATAGACTCACCGTTGAATAGATTATAGATTATGGATCAAGGCCACATCTCACTGCAAACCTTTTACTTGTCTCTTCTTGCTTTTCCATTTGATTAAATTATCGAAACCTTTCTTAGTTTCTTGCTGTGAAGTGTATTTACGATGTATAAGCTTTAGAATTGATTTCATATATTGGCCACTAGGAAGCAGCAGAAAAAAATTGAAACACAGTAATGACAAACTATCAGCTTACAAAGTTAATATGGTAAATGTGTAAGCAAGCTATCTTTTTACAGCTTCAGTTGGAGTCATGTTTATGCAAACCACAGGTATATACATCCAATATTTAGCTCTGTTTTGGTCATTTTTAAGGTTGCTCTGGACAAAAACAGTAAATTTTAGGGCTTGTACACTTTGAGAGCGAAGAGTAACTTCATAGTTAATCACTGCAAGTGACCTTTGAGTTTTCCTTTTGTGTCACTGTTGATACACTGATCAAATGCTGATATGCAGCGAAGAGCTTGAAAAAGAATCATTAAACAGATATTGTCGAAATAAAGTGGGCAAAATGATCGGGTAGTGAACTTCCAGTGTTCACTGTGTCTCTTCATACACTGCAACTTATGTAAAAACTACAGAAATTCAGTTTTCAAGATTTAAGATTCAAGAATCAGTTTCAGTTTCTTTTACTTTGCATCCTTGCTGTAATTTCCCAGCTTTCCTACCTGAGGCTGATGCTGTGTGCACGTTCAAATCATGATGGAAAAAAGACAGTCAGTTTCTCTCAAGTATAAAAATAATAAAAAAGTGGTCTCCCAGGAGCTTATTGCAAACAGCGTATAACCAGCAAACGAGATGCAGCAGTGAAACATGGTGTTCCTCAGGCTATCTCATGTAGTCCACACAAACCACGGTGAACAGTCAGTGATGGAGACAGAAAATGTACACAGAGAAAGCACCTTTAGTTCAAGCAGCCCTAATCAAGTGGATTGACAAAATGTCCTGTTGAGTGAGTCAGGGAAAAGCTTTACGTAATTTGAAAACCATCAGTAAGATTGAGTGAATACGGAGCAATCTGTTTTAGTACTTCTTTATATGAAGGCATTTCATTAACAAACGTCATTTAGAGGGTAATCTGCATGAAAACATAGAAAGATTCTTTTAATACATAGCATAAGAGTTGTACAAAAATATTGATTTCTATGACTTTAAGAAATAAATAAATAATTAAATACATTTAAATATGTGGTATTTTAATGTTGCGGTGTTACACTTATATCATTTTCCCCCCAAACACCGCATTAATTTAGCTGATATTCACTTCTGAAGGGCACATCTGCTTATCATAATAATCTGTTATTTTTCATTCAAACCTGCACTAAGCACTCTGCTGACAGACATACTTGTAAATATTCCTCAGCGCCACAAACCAAGCACCTTTTGTTTTTCATACAATACCTTTAACAATGAGCAACAAATTCTCTAAAAAGCTTTCACTTCAAGTCAATCAGCGCACTCAGCTGAAACAATGCCATTGTAAATACGAGTGCAAAATAGGAGTGTGCATTTAAATGATATTGTTTACCTAAAACTGTTTTCCATGCATGGCTTTTCATTGAAGAAACATTGATTATAACTTAAAACGGCTCAGCCACTCAAGGGAAAGCTGCCCTGCGTATAATATGAAAGGGAAATGTAATAGAAGTTAAGGGCCAAAAGTAAAATTAGCTGCTTTCATCTTTTGCATATGCATTTGAGGGCAAAATTCAAATAATTGTTTTGACTTCAATAAGCAAAGACAAGGAGGTCTATTGATCGTGGCATTGCTGTCTATGGCTCATCCCAGAAAAAATTGGACTAATGAATGACTGCAGGTGTTGCCTTAATTAATTAATAGTCTTATAATTAGACAAATTAATGAGCTGGCAGATGAAATATGAGAGCAGACGTGTGAGCAAACAGTTGTCTCTATGGGAAAGACCAATCTGAACTCATGTAGCGAAGAAAAAAAAAACTTAACTAAACCAACGATTCCCTCCTCTGCCTGCTTTTATTCAACTTGTTGTCCTTTAGGGCCCAAATCACTGCAGTCACACTCTGTTTACAGCACAAACAGTAACAGCTGATAGAGATTTTCATTGCCGAGATAAATAGAATCAGTGTAATCCCATTTCCTGTGATCAGATATGAAGTCTAATTCATATCTTTTCTCCTCTATTTCACAGGTTTTTGCGAATCTCGGGGTCGACTGATGCAGCCATGGGCCAATTGCTGGATCTTTGAGAGCGACCCTCCTCCCCTTCCTGCACATCCTTTTCTTCCTCCCTCCCTACCTCCTTCTCTTCTTCATTTGCTGTACACAGCTGGAAGTTGAGTCCTTTGAAGTCAGAAACCAGCCATAAACCTACGATACCTTCCTCTCTTCATCTGCAAACCATGACAAGCATTGTTTCTTGGATTTCTGGCCAAGCAAAGTGGCCTCTACAAGTGCTGCTCCTGTTTTTTGCTCCCCTGCTGCTGATGGAGGGTTGGGGCCAAGCAGCCCCCTCAGGCCCAGAGTCTGACTCCTGCTCCACCTTAGTCCAGAGCCGCTTCTTTGGCTTCTTCCTGTCATCGTCCGTATTCCCCACCATACCTTGTTCCTGGACCCTGCAAAACCCTGATCCGCGGCGCTACACCATTTTCATCAAAGTCACCAAACCCACCAAGGACTGTGTGCCATCACAACTCCGCACCTTCCAGTATGACTCCTTCCTGGAAACCACGCGTACTTACCTGGGCATGGAGAGCTTTAACGAAGTGGTACGGCTGTGTGATACCTCTGCCCCAGTCGCCTTCCTGGAGGCCGGAAAGCAGTTCCTTCAAATGAGGAAAGGACCTCCTCGGGCAGGCACACCTACCACAGAGGGCAACGGAGATTTCAAAACAGAGTACCTAGTAGTAGGAAAGCGTAACCCCAGCATGGCGGCCTGTCAGATGCTGTGTCAATGGCTGGAAGACTGTCTGGCCTCCAGCACGTCTAACAGGCCTTGTGGCATCATGCAGACACCATGTTTGTGCTGGGAGCCGCCGCCTCAGCTCAGTGAGGGGAATAGCTGTTATCACAATGGAGTTTACCTGGAAAACTGTTTACCCAGTGTGAAAGAGGGAGGAAAAGATGCTGAGATAAATGGTGAGTCGGAAAGCTTTTACTGCTATTTAACTATGAAAATTGACTTTAAACATGCTTTTTGCTAAGGCAACATTATTTTTCATGTTCATTATTTTTTATACATGAACTGTAATGTTTCAAAAAGCAATTAAGAGAGTAAGTATTTATATACATATAAATATATATATATATATATATATATATACACACATATATATTTTCTTTTCTTTCTAAAACAATAGGGAAAGGCATGCCTTGCTTTCAAGAAACTAAAGGGGATGATTTATATTTGTTTAGTTTGACCTCGAAAGCTCACCCTTGGAGCTTCGATTGCTCTCAGCAAAATGACAGAGAAATAGCATCTTCAGTAGAAATCAAGCCGTGAAAATGTGTATGATTTGTGAAAAGTGAGGATAATTGTGTGACATTGGCTCCAAAGCAAGTGGAGTGCTTTGGCTGATGAAGAAGAGAGAAAAAGAGACAGAAAGAGGCAAATGGAAGGTTTAGGGTTTCATCTGATGGAAGCAAGCTCTGTGACCTTCTAAGGTCGGCACCATATTCTATCCCTCTGCGGTCCGGGGAAGGACACTTGATCGGCCCGAGGGAAGCATGTGGAAACAGAGGAGAAATCAAGTGCTGAAATTGGATAGCTCTAGGGATGCTCAGAACAGGGGTGAGGTCTGGGGGAATGATGTAAAGAGAGACAAAAGAGGAAGATATAAGGAGAGAGGGAGAAATGTGATTGGATAAGGTCCTGTGGCTTGAAGTCTAATTGTCTGCTGCTTGATCCCGGCTCCCCTTCCCTTCCCTCAGCAGACAGGATGAGGCCTGACATCTCTATCCTGGCTTCGTCAGGACAATAGCCGGAGGGATGGAACATTTCTTGGCTCCCCTTTCTCCCTCTAACCTTTCCACCATCTATCTCTCCCTCCTTCCTCTGCTACTCTCAGTTGCTTCCCCTAATCAGCCTGTGGTCTTATTCTCTCCTCCCTCCTCCTCCTCCTCCTACTCCTCCTTTTCTGAGCCACCATTGCCGCCTCCCAATCTTTTCCTCCCTAGGCTGATAGTGGGCTGATACTGAGCCAGTCGTAGGAATCTAACCAAGCAGAGGAGATGTTGCAGTGGGTATCTCCTGCCTTATCCTCCTCCAGTCTCCAGAGCGGCTAACATCCCCTCGCTGCCCCAGCCTCCTCTCCACTAGTTATCACACTTATGTAATCCTGCTTACGGTGCTCAACAGCGGGGTGTGGGCTGCTTGTGCCTTAAGGTGTGAAAAATAAAAAAAGAAATATACCATCCACTGTTGGCTTGTGTAGAGATAGGAAGAAAAGGATGCATTATAGCTTTTCTTCTCCCTCTGTGTGCTTCAACCCACACAGGCGAAGCATCTCTTAGATGATAATCCCAAGTTCAGAGCGAACGAATGGCTGTGGAACCCAGTGATGAGCTCAAATGGGAGAGGAAAGCAGTCTGTGAATATTTTGGTTGGACGGGTGACTGCATGGATTCAACTGAAGGATGGAGATAAAAAGAGGATGGGGAGATTGAACTGATAGGTCAGGAAGCCGGGTGATTTTGGCCCACTGTGCAGGGAGGAGGGGGATATATTTGTGACAGCTGTAAGTGATGAATGAATTAAAGACAATAGATACAGAGATAAGAGAGAGTGGAGAGGAGAATAGAGGAGAGTGAAGAGGCTGACAAGAGCTGAGAGGAGGGCTGTCTGAGGTGGACCGGGCCTGACGAGGATAGATGGTTTTTGCTTGGGTCTGACAATAGGCACCTGCACCTGTTTAGGTCTCAGTACCTTCAGTAACAGAGCAGTTCATGGATTACAGCCTGGCTTCTTCACTCCCTCTCTGCAGAGGTCCCGCCCAGCAGCAGACAGAGGGGTGAGACCTGCTGTCAGTACTTGAGCTCTGCTCATGTCCAGCTCACGGGGCTAGACAACGGCTTTGACACACTGGCCGCGTGAGCAGCATGTGTGTGTCTAGCTTGCTGAACTCTGCGGCTCGCATGCCTTTGGCGTCCATGGCCATGTTGCTGCCACAGTGCTGCTACTGCCAGTCCCATGATGCTCAAGGGAGTTTGTCTTCGATAACTGCCATAAAAAAATGATGATGACTTGATTTTTCAAGGAAGAGGGAGAGAAAGAGAGATAGAAAGTGCATGGCATCAAAAAATACTGCCCTGAACTTGATAATTCCCTTTTTTTTATTTCTGTCACATATTGTACAGATCTGATACTGAAACTGCAGTCCAAAGGTGGAATGCCACTGGAATGATGTCAATATGACTATGAATAGATCATTTTTGCTGTCTGCTGACAGTGCAACCTCTGCTCTCATTGTCCTGTTAACACAACACGTACATTTAACACAAATATAAATTAGAAAAGAGGACTCAGTGCAATTTTCTAAGTCCAGCATCTCTAGAAATACATCTATAATGGAGAATGTGCACATCACAGTTTGCGACCAGTGCCCACCAGTAAGCATTGCAGTGGTAGGGTTGAGGGTGTGGAATTTGCTGGTCTGTGATGGGAGATGGTCTTTCCTAGAAGAGAGTGAAATGCATCTGACATTCATCAACCAGCATCAAAGTTGTCTTCATGGTTTATACTTGTCCATACCTTTCTTAGAGTTTACTTGTGATAAAACGACCATTTCCCGAACATAACCCTGCAACAATCATTCACAGAAATTGAATTCTGAAATTTTGAGGTTCCTATCTGGCAGTTAATTTGGGTTTCCTGACCGTCTTTGATGGAGACTTAGTAGAAACTGAGGATGAGGTGCTGAGATGCTGTTACCTTTTTCAATGCAGCACGAATATACACATATCTCAACAACTAACATAGTCTGTAGATGTCTTATGTCTTTATTTTCTACTCTGGTTATAATATGCATGGCATTTATTAACTGACAACAAGTGATGGTTAACAAGTTTATTGCAAACGAAAATATTTAATGACAGTGTGCAAAAATGGAATGATAGTAATAAATTTTATCTCCATAAAGACAGGGTTTACCGTGTGTATATGGGGTGAATGGCTGGATTGATTTATTGATTATCAGAATAATGGGGTAGCATCAGGCCTTATTACTTACTAATACCATATGAGATCTTGGCAAGCGTGGTTGACCTTATCTGTTAACTGTGATAATAGGGTCATCTGTAGGAAGAGCTTAACCCAAATTGATTCTGATGTGATTCTTGAATCAAATATATAGATGTATGGAGAGTCTGATGAAAAGCTTTTTTTTTGTTTGTTCATTTTTTGTTTTTTTCTCTATTTCATTCTAATTTCAGTGTAGACTTTCAGTGACTCTGAATAGCAGGAGGTTTGGAGACATGAAAAGAGATATTTGGCTTCTTCCAAAAATAATATTAATGAAAACATATTTAATCCAAATGTGTACATATAATTTTAAAATGTCATTAAAATGATAATCACGCTTTGTTATGATAATTTCAGCCAATTAGCAGGAGTCTGATATGTCCATGGCTCACTCTTGTAACATACCCTGCGCTGAATTTGAGGTCTTTAACCTTTAGGTTGACAGGACCGGTAAATTCAGGGCTATTTTTGGACTGTTCTGACATTCACATGGTCAGAGTTAAAGGTTTTGGGACAAAATATTGGTTTTTGGTCGCTTCTGCTCAGAAATATAGTCCCCAAAAATCTTTTTGGTCGACCTCCAGTGTGGATGTGTGTGAATGCGGTGCGATGTGTGTCACAAAAAGTGGTGTGGCACGGAGCAGGAAAGGATTCATTTGTTAGCCCTCAGTGGACAGCAGGGGAGGAAGTGAGTGATTAAAAGATGGATCAGAGAGATGTGAGGACGTGACAAATGCATGACTCAATCTGAACAAAAGAGACACGATTGTGATAGCTTTGAGAAAGCACCGAAAATGAATGACAAAAGTGAAGGTGAAGGAGGACAGACGCAACTTGCCAATGCCACAGGATCACCTAGGTTGTGTCCTTGTTTGCACATCATGCAGCCTCACTTTCGGCTCTGCAGTCATTTTCCAGTGTGGAATATTTAATAAAGCTTGAATAATAACCAAACAAGGACACAGTGTCACACACTGAAAGCACTTTGCACCAAGACAGAGAGAGAGGGCTCAGTCGTTAAAAAATGTCTTCTCACTGCAGAATGCCTGTCTGGGGTCTTTCTGTGTGGAATTTTCATTTTCTTTACATGATAGCCTGACTTATAGATTGGGTCAACTGAAAATGCCAAATCAGCAGTAGGTGTGCACATCAAACATTGTTTTCCAAATCATGGGATCAATCCTTTTCAATGGAACCTCTACACAGTATGCTTACTTTTTTAGCAATCCATGATAGATCCACCACATGAACTAGGCCCATGGAAAAACAATGCATCAAAACAAACTAACACTGAAGAATGTATAGAAACCTGTTTTTTGAGCTTTAAGTCACAAAATAAACACCAAAAATGAAATGTGAATAAAAGGATCAGTATCATAAGCTGTTCATCAAATGTTAAAGTATTACTGGCTCTCAGCGGGAGACACATTCAAGGAACAAAACATTTATATCAAACCGTTGTACTGTTTATCTACAGTTAGATGTGATAGAAAAGGCTCAGAGGAGACATGAATAGCCAGTTGGGGAGCCCCCACCCCGCTTCATTTACATGTACCTTTTTAAGGAGTAAACAGAGGTCAACCTATCCTCTTGTTCTTTTTGATGCCATTCTGGCCTTTTGGCAGTGCTGCTTGTTTTCCTCTGTGCAAAAATATTCAATTAGTACTCTAATGGACCTGGAACATCATAATGTTTAGCTCAAGTTATAATTAAGTGCCATAGAAAAATATTTTACTTTCTATGCCCTCAGTTAGGATTTGAGTGGGTATGTTTGCTCAAGAGATGCTTTGAGCTTTGTCTCGTAATGACGCTTTGCATTGCTGCTTTCAATAATCACCATAGCCCCAGAACATATGAGACATAGCAGTTTGGAATTTCCTGTGGGGAGACTCAACGTGTAAGAGTTTGTGTTTTCTCAATGAAAGCTCTGTTTTCTTTTTTCTGCATAGAGCACACCATGTGAAATAACATTTCTCTGACTCACTTATTTCTCTGTTTTTAATTGACCTCCTCGTTACAATGCTTGAACAAACAAAGATGATCTTTCGTAGTTTGCTTCAACAAGGACTACGAACTTACCTTTCAGTACACATTAGGCATGGGCAGTAAATGATTTCTCATAAATTCCTGATTACCCAAGAGTATACAGTATGTGGCAGTATTTGTGCCAAAAAATGTAAAAGCTGAGCTCCAGATGATAAAAGCCATGTATGACATTGTTAAGTTTGCAGTGCTACATCACCATGCTGCAATTAGCCTACTTCGTTGGCTCTAAGTACTGCTGGGTTTTTTAGGCGCATCTTTGTCATCTTTGGGGCTGAGCCCAAATATTCAAAAAAACTTACAGTAATGGTATTATGGAATACACAATGACCCTTGTCCCCACCTCTTGCAGCAGGCATGTTTCTCAGCCTAGTTGCCTCCTCCACCAGTAGAGTGCAACTCGACTTGTATGTTCATTTCAGAATCCGAGCGAGTCTGAGAGAGTAGTAACCAAGCCTGGCCCATATCCAGCAGTATCCGAAGTTATTCTGTTTTTTACACCTGAATGCAAACCAAGACCTACACAGTTTTAAGCTGAAGCACTTAGCTAATGTCATGAACACACAATTGTTGTTACTACTGTTACGGTGTGTTTGCCCTGAAGAATGGTGTTTAGTGCACCTTGTAAATGACCATCTAAAGGCATTCTATATAGGCTATACAGCAGATTACTTTATCACAAACACATGCACAGGCGTTGCCATCTAAATCACAAACCTAAAGAAATGAACAGGAAAGAGAATAGGATGTCATTTATTTTCACTGAAAGCTGGCTGAATCTGATCTGAACCCAAACAAAATTTTAAAATATTTGTTCGCACCTGGTCCAACCCTTGGGGTGCTATCAAGTACCATCATGCATGGGTCAGGTATCCACCCTCCGCCCACCAGGAGAGGTTGACCTCTGGAGGATGGTGCTGTGCAGAACAATACGCCACATCAATACAGCATCTGCATATAACTTTAATAATAAGAGGAGCATCTACATTTTTATCAACGACAGAAAAGTCAATCAGAATATCTCAACAGTGTGTTATTCCATAATACCATGATACCACCCAAGCATTATATCTTGTGCTATAATCATGTTCTACCCTGGGGAATTCATAATTTCCTGAAGCAATAAATATTTTTCTTCCTGAGTTTTCTTTTTGTTGCATGTAGTCTTTTTATATTCTTATTCATGATAGTGACAGTGTCGTCAGCAAGCTATGACCAACTGGTGTCTGTGTGTGTCTGTGTGTTTGTGTATGTATTGCAAAGGTTCCTGTTAACATCAGTTTGGTGCCAGGCAAGAGGCGCTGATAACAACTAATATGACGACTAATATGTCTAATTTTTCTATGTGTTTTCACGGCTGAAGCAACCATTGAGCTGTTGGCTTTGGTGACTGCTGTCCCTGTAGAGTGTGACTGATACGTCTGCTTGAAACGCATGAACACATAAAGCATTTTTTTTCACACTTTAGAATGGTACTGTTAATGTAACACATATTTTTTTAATTGGTTAACTTTATTGACCAATGCCACATTCCCAAGAGCATCACTTTTACAGGCACAGCTCAACGGATAAAAGCAGTAACCAGATCAGATTTCAGCTTCAAGTCCCTTTGGATAACAAGGTCATAGTCGTTTGACAGTAAAACTTGAAGCATGTTTGGATTGTAGGAGTTTTATCAAGGCTATTTGGATGAAATATCAACAGTAATAACAGACTACATTTAGTGCAGTGTTTCCAGTCAGTGAGGAACAGAGGGCACAGAAGCTACAATTAGAAAATGTGTTATTTATGCCAAATGGTCTCTGATCCAAAACAATTACAAAACAAGGGTGAAGTTCAGCAATTCAATGCAAGGCCCGTTCTTTTTATAATAAATAAGAGATACAGAAGCACTGCAATAAAACAGTGAACTTACAATTTTAAATGAGAATTGTATCATTTTAAAGTGAGTCTCGGTCTCTTTTGAGTCTGTAAACAGCAGCAGTTAATTTCTAAGTCAGATGAAAAGTGCAGGAGTCCAACCTCTGTCAAAATGAGCCCACCCTGCTTGAGATTTGGATCATTCCTCACTGCATCTCAGCTGTCATTTGACTCTTCACTCATCATCTCACCCTTCAGGACCGCAGTGTAATGCATGTTTTGCAGGAGGGGTCAAATGACAGCACAGTAGAGTCACAGTAGAGTGACTTTGAACCTCTGTTTGGTAGGAAGTGATGGCAGGAGGTTTATGAGTGAGGGAGTGAGGTCATGGAGCTGACACCACAGCAGAGTGACGTTTGGTTGTTCCACTGGTTCTTCTAAGCCAATGTTGATAGGAAGTTTCAGAACTGGTGGTCAGACAAGCAGGTAGAGAACACATACCATCAACTCTGGTTCAGAGTTAAGTCCTGACTGCTCTGCTGGCTCAACCTGTGTGGCTGAGAAATCCTCCTGGATGGCAGTGATGGCAGGAGGTTAATTAAAGAGCATCAGAAGAGTGGCTGGAGGGGAGAAGTCAGCAGAATCTGGTTCTCTGCTAGGCTCATCACTCATATGACCACCCCCCAGGACAGCATGCAGGATCACAAAGACAAGGTGGAGTTGATGGAGAAGACACTGCAGCAGGGTGTGGTTCTGAGCTGGGTGTGGGCTGCTGTGCTGCTGTATTCGAGACGGTGTTGACAGGAGATTCAGCAGTGATGGTCAGAGGAGCTGATGGAGGTGTGATGACAGCACAATCTGGTTTGTGGATTGGTTCAGTTTACTTCTCTAGAGGAGCTCCCTATCCTCACTGGTGCTCATGGCCTCTGCATCATCTGCCACATGTGTTGATATGATGATTTGCACTCATGTCTGTGTGAGTCCAAGGCTCAAACAGCACACAAATCTTCCCTGCTGCATCACTGGTTAGGATGGTTAACATTTCTGCTGCAAAGCAGCTCAGCATCCCCCTCAGAGTGTTTGGACGGTGTTCTGGCTGACCTCAGACAGAACCACGTCATCTGTGATGGAGCAGGAGACGGTGACCTAACAGAACATGGAGGTCAGAGAGGAGACAACTCAATCAAGAACAGCTTCTGTGACCCAGAGATGGTAACCAAATACTTTCTAATATTACAGCCTCATGAAACATATTTAAAGAACAAAATGCAAGTGACTCTTACTGTGAAAGATTTTTTAGGATATTTAATGTTTATCACCAAATTAGCAGAGCTTCGTTTGCTGCTATTCTTAAATAAAATTACTTTAAAAAACAGCGGCTGCTGGGAGGAAGAGTGTCGGCAGAAACAGACACAGTCAAATGCCAGATGAACTGCAGACAACAAGTTGTTTGCAAATAGCTTACCTCACATGGGTAAACAAGGTTTTCACCCGCTGTGCTGTGAGATGGAAAACACTCATATCAAAGATAACATTCAACTCAAGACAAGTGTCAGCAGTTAAAGACACCTTAATGCGGCCAGCCGTGTTTCAATGGGAATGTAAAACTCTGCCGTGCTGGGCTGACGAACCACGACAGACTGAGTCAGCCAAGCCAGCACGTGTCTAAAAAAGGCCTATATTCTCTGAGTCTGTGCGATTTTAAAATGAAATTAATTTAAAAAAAAAAAAAACACACTAAAAGACTCTGCACTCTCATGGGAAACCAACACAGTGGATTTTAATTAAAATGCCTCATTAGACGTCTTCTCAAGTCTTTGTGGCTGTTTACAGACTGTTTGACTGACAGCTCTCTCACTCTCCTGTCAGCTTTTTTCAACACTTGTTAGGTTAGTCAAATTATACTTTAATCACTGTTATCAGTAGACAGTGTCTGCTGACCTCATGTGACTCCCTGTATCTTAGTCCGCCTTCAGCCTGAGCTTAGCTGAAACACTTGTGGACTGTTAGGACCTTAATAACCAATTTTAAGTGGTGCTTATCGAAAATGTTTGTTCAGATTATGAGTGGGTTTTGGCTTTAAAAATGCATTCTCATTATGGCTCTGCCCCTTTGTGTCTCGGCTGGCCTCAGACCAACTGGACAGCTAAAGCTCTGAAGGCAGTAGAACAAGGATAGCTGGTTAATAAACTGACAGCGAAGGAAATAGGACTCCTCTTTTTTTTAACTTTTGAGCTTTAACTGTTCTGTCATCACTGGGCCAGCCAGCTCTGGAAATACCAGAACAGTGTTGAGATCTATCACTTCGCAACTTTGATCACAGTCTCATCAGTGCTGTCTGATATACAGTAATGATTATGATGGAGGGGTAAAAGAAATAATAAAAGACTAGACTGACAAATGGCCTAAAAAGTGGCTGAATGTGGAAAGGAGAAGGAAGATGCACTTTTTCTTCCTCCAGCTGGCAGCAGGCTGTGGTTGAGGAAGATGAATGTGAGCGCCGTGTCTCTCCCTGCAAGCCTCTGCCTGGCTGGACCACATTGTTGCTAAACTAAGGGATTTCCAACCCGCCTCCATACGGAGCACTGAGGAATTCTAAAGCAAGTCTAATGCATTAGCTCCTCTTCACTCTCATATGCGTGGACACACGCCCCTGCGTGCACACATACACACTGTATACAACACCGGCACACACGAATGTTGAAATGTCACACCAGAAAATGGCACATCCACTGGTGCAACCACGCACTGGTCCCTCGTGACTGAGTGTGGGTGGCTGACTGAGGGAGAGAATAAAGCTGATTTTGCGTGTGTGTGAGCGTGTGTAGAAAGTGAGGTGTGGTGTTTACCACAGAGGGCAGGAAAAAGCTGAAGAGAGCCGGCAGCGAGAGGCTCTGTGTTGGTGTAGAGGTCGCTGTGCCTGCAGGGAGCCTCGCAGCCAGTTTGGGAAGTTTGCATATGGAGTTTGTTTGTCAGGGAAAACAATTAGCAAATGTGCACCATCTTATTTGTGGATTTGTTTCATGACTTGTTCACCTTATTAATAATTAGTGTAATTATTTAATTAAGAGATTAGGGAATGTGATTATGAGCATCACAATCAACTTGACAATTCTCATCGACATATTTAGACAGAAGTTTCCTGTATGACTGGGGGAGGCCAGGAGAAGGATCCTGACATGTGCAGTAAGTCCAGCTCTGAACCACGGGCACTCTTTAAAAAAAGACCAAGCTGTGTTGAGCATTTGGCATCATTACTGCTTTACTGCTGTGCTTCCTGTCAAAGGAACCGCTTGATTGGAATACACTGCTGTTGTACAGGTGACAGTTTTTGGGCTAAAAAGGGCCAGCAGCCAGCCTGCAGCCACAAACAAGGGGTCAGACGTCAGCAGCAGGACTGAAGACAAAGAGCATAACCAAAGACTGAAGCTGGACAAATACTGAGTCATATACTTAAATATTCCTTTTTTATGTATCCCATGCTTTATTTTTTTATTTTTTAGTTTTATATTGATCGTTTGATGACAATGCTTACATACAGTCTGGCCAAAGCATCGCATCGCATAAAC
>JAUZTA010000030.1:25150947-25165976 GCA_034780835.1 Ctenochaetus striatus
TATCAAACTAAAAATCTTTTCCTCAACCCAACAAACTAGTTTTGACGCCTAAACCTGACAACACTATGACTATTTTCCAAAATAAACCACACATTCAGAAAGCAGTTGTGGCAGGGAAAGTAAAGTATGATCTGAGCTCTTTACAGTACACTGATCCAACTAGTCACTGAAATTCAAGGGATGTTTGTTCAAACTAATACTTTGTAAGCAGGCTTGCAACTGCATTTGAACAAATAGCTGGTATAGAAAAGAAACATTTCCTTGATTAAAAACATGATACTAACTCTTCTGACTAATTTATTGGGGTCAGGGATCAATGATTAAAAGGCCAATAATTAATATTCTCCACTACGCCATACAGAAACTTCTTCACAGCCTCTTCCCACCTCAGCTGCTCGGACACAAGCAAACCTGATGTTGCTTGCATCTTCATGTCAACAAGGATATAGAGATTACCATGAAGCATGATAGCTCAGTATGCTAACACTCAGGATACACATCTTGTGATCGTCGCATCTGTGTGAGATGCATGTCATCTTATGTTTTCAGCGTCCATTTTACATTCACTGTATTTTCAGCATTCCCAGTGTGTCTTTCAAAATAAAAGTTCTCACAAGCATTGTGTTCAGAACCCCCTCATTTGAAGTTTTAATGATGAAAAATATGGAGACCCTTGTTGTGTAGCAGTAGGTCTGGGTTTCATTTTCAAATAGATTACTGTCAAACCAGAGGCCCAGTGTAGTCAGGCTGTTTGTGTTAAAGAAATACAAAAGACAATCCTGTGGAGAGCAGTAGTTTTACATTTGTCTTTGTGTGTGCATGCCCACCCACTTTCCTCACCAACCATGTGACCACTTTCAGGTCACAACTTGTGATGGATGAACTTAAGGATGGATGACGCTGAACTCATGGCAGAAGTTGAGAAGCACACAGATCTTTATGACCCAAGAAATAAGTTTTACAAAGATGTCAAGAGAAAAGAAAGAGAGTGTTATTTTACTAATAAAATGGGCCAGCTGAAGAGAGATTTCTCCTTCTCTCTGCCTTTTTTTTACACTTTCAGGTACACGGATTTCTTTCGGAACTGAACATTGATTAAATGTATGACATGAAATACTTCATATTAATGAGAATTATTAAGGGAAAAACACCATGTGGAAAGACAGGGCTGGCAGAGGCAGTGCTGCCCGCATGTGTGAACAACGACAGTGAGGGAGACGCAACACTCGGTGACACAGAGGAACTGCAGAGGCAGAAACGAGATGTGTGTCGCAGTCGTCAGTTCTATTGATCTATTGAGTTACTGATAAGTCTCAATAGCTGATAGCAGCACTGATAGTTGGATTTATCATGATATTGCTTCAGTGAGTTTGCTTGTGGTGTTTTGATGAAGGTTGGAGCCTGCAGTGGACTGGTTATGCATTGAGTGAGTGTGGTCACAGAAACATGGGCAAACCTGATTTCACAGCCGTAAGTAAACTGATGGGCCACAGTCGGTCAATCTTCTGACAAAAAAACAGATATTGACTGCGATCACTGGCCTGCTAATTTCATTTCTGAAGGGGAAGGAAACCGTTTAGAGATTTAAATTTTTTTTTGGGATTCTGTAATCTGTCTCTTTCAATCCATAGAATTTGACTCGTTGCACAGACATGGTGAGATTACTCACAGCTGAAAAGGAATTGTGATTGTGTGTTCACACTGAACATATGACAGAATCAAGTAGCCTCCACGGTGCCCTTCCCCATCCCGGCCCTCACCCCAAAGGAAATTGACTTGCGAGTAATTAAAAACGTGTGTGTCTGGATGTTGGCCAACTTCATGTTCTATTCATGCAGATTAATACATATTTGTCGTTGCCTATGGGGCAGAAAGGCATCTGTCTGTTCCATTAAACATTCATGAGCGTGCAGGACACTGAGAGAACCAGTCTGCAGCTCTTTTCCCGCTCCTCCCCATATCAGCCCACATCTTAATGGAGCGCATTAAATCAGTATGGCCAAACTGGGAATTTCACTGTGACAATGGCATTCATCACACCTCTGTTTTAAAGGAGAAATCTCTCCTCAGATCCCTTTTCAGTGTGAGATATCATCAGTGTTGTTCAGCTCAGTGAGTTGTGTTGCAGGTTGCTTTTTTGGTGCACTCACTTTACCTCTGCTAACCTCATCTGTACCTTACATCTGCTTTGATTTGTGCTTTTATGTGTTGCCACAGTCTCTTTTCTGCACACATTTTATTTATGTGAGTATGGATACTTAAGGTGAAGAGCTTTTTTGGACATCAAGGCATGATAGATGGCCATTGTGCCTCTTATCTGTGCTGCACTGTGGTCACTGTGGTAGAGTACTTTGTATCTGTGCCTGCTCTGTAAAAGATTCCCCCTGTAAGAATAATGACTACTATGGTATTGAAAAAAGTTGAGAAAGGACACCCAAGAAGAGGTACTTGCTAACTATTTTACATCAAGAAAAGGCAACTCATTTGCGCAGATTATGCATTGAAGGTGTGCCTTAATATTACTGTTTGTATCTGCATAGGTTTTTGTCACAAATGAGCGATTGTAAAATCTCCTCCTCCTCACTCCTCCACACATTATAAACATATTTTTCCCATGTGTCCGAATTACTCAATTATATAACCTGATTTGCATTATAAGTCAGGCATGAATCAAATTACAAACAAAATATTAACACTAATAAGCATGTCACTGTTTAAAAAAGTCAAAAGTGAAAATAGAACAGGAGATTTGAAAAAAAAGAGAATTGTCAGAATTGCATGATTTCCTTAAAACTTGTTTTATAATAATAGGCTCAGATGAAAATGAATTTGGTTTGAAGTGTCTCTGATGAAAAATGAGAAAGCCATTGACAAGAAATGGGCCATAATAGCTCATGAGGCTGTGTCGAATTTCTGAAATGGAAAAAAAAGAAAGCTATTGACAAAAGTCTAAAAGCTCCCATGGCTCATTAGTATTCATTTATGAGACAGTCTTCAACTTCAGCTCTTCAGTTCCTGTCTGCTGTCAAGCCACAGAGCGAGTTTCAGTATCTGATCATAATTAACATCTGTGGAACATAAGTCGAGCTTGATGCTAATCTGTTTATATGTAATAATTAAAAAGTAATTGAAGATGAACCTTGCTAAATGTCAGGATTTTAGAATTAAATGAACCTATACCTGCCCTATCTTATATCTGTACTGTTTACATTCAGGCATATCTGCCAGTATTCCTATAAATCTAAAATATAAATGTATTAATAGAGTGTTGTCTTGACATGCTCTATATGTAAAGTGTCTTAAGACAACTTTGTTGTGATCTGACGCTATATAAATAAAATTGACTTGACTTGACTTGACTATTGTATCTGTCTGAAGAGCGCGACTTTTTGCATATTTGAATGGATTCATGTTGATTTACATGCAAGGCATGCACATGCCACTCAGTTTCAATTTACATGTTAAACTATAAATTCCACCCTAATATACAACAGTTTTTAAGATAATGTAAAATGTTGATCTTATACTATGGCCCATAGAATCAAACAGGCTCTTATACAGTTTAATAAAAAAAGAGAAGATGAGAGGAGTTGTAAGAATTCAAGAGGACTGGCAAATAGAGGACACAGGACCTTGTGTGCATGACCAAAAAAATATGAGAGAAGATTATTTTAATTGTTGGCTTTAATCACATGGACCAACAGATGGTACGAGTTCGTGGGATTACAGACTCCAGTAGCTCAGCGTAGGTTGCAAAATGTAGATAAATATATTTATTCAGTGCCTTTATACTGAACATCACCCTTGCATGTATGCAGGGATTGTCAAAAAGTTGACTTGGAGAGTAAATAAACACCTGTCTGCATATAGCCAGTGCTGGTGTTTTGGAATTACTCCTGTCCAAATTTGCAGGCTTGGCAGAGGTCTGCACTCGACTGAGTACACACTTCTAGCTGTAAGCTGCTTTGAATAAAAGTGTCAGCTAAACAAATGGAATAATGTGAATGAAATGAAATATTTGTTTATTAATCCATAGACTCAAGTCCAATCCATATCAACAAGCTGTACGGCCATCTTTACCTTTAAACAGCTAACTGCTAATTCAGTGTAGCCTACCCTACAATAACACACAAACATAAGATACAATCACTCAGGGTAGAACTTCATAAATAACATTCACTGCATGGGGAGAAAAAAGATTGATAGCTTAAGAATTTGCTTAGTCGTGACAGCCATTAAATTTACAGTCTGTGAAGTCTGTGTTCACCTGTGCCATAAATCTTCAGGAGCAAATCAGCCTGTAGATGAGCGGTGCTTCACCCCCTCTGCAGTGTGGAGGGTGAGGCAGAGGTATAAAATGACTTAATTAGCATTTAATTGGTTGCCAAATGTGTTGTGTTGCTACTTGTTGCATCCTGAGACATAATAATTGCAATAATAATAATCATAAAAATAAATAAATAATAATAATAATGATAACACAAATGCTGCAGTTAACTATATGAATGTGAGATATTGTAGATACTGTTCTTATTCAGTGGTCTTCAACATAATCCATGACAGCAATAACATATCTTTTTATAAATTTTGAAAAAAAAACCTTGTCCAAAAACAGCTGTTGTTTATGCTACATAACAAATGCAGAGGAGAAGAAGTTTAGTTTCCACTGGGTGTAGTGATCTGCAGAGCAGCTCCACAACATTGTTTTCACTCCTCTTTTGGTTTCCTTCCCTGGGAAAGCAGACATAATGTCTGTGCCCTTCTGTGCTGCTGGATTAGGTAAGGAGGTGGTGTTGGTGGTTTGGGGCGTTAAGCTTTCAAAGTGGACATCAGATGAGCCTTGAAATGTTTTTTGCTGCCTCTGGGTTGGTTGTATTTTGAGGCATTCTGTCCAGTGTGCAGACAACTGATGTGTAGCCATGTACTTCAGATTAGCTTCCAGTCTCGCCTGAAGTGTGGCATGCAGGTCTGCAAGCTTCTGGCTGCAAAGGATGGAGACTGCATGATCCATCCAAAATCCCCATTTAAGGTGAGGTCCTCCAAATTTTAGGTCATAAAAAGTTGCAAATAGGAAACTATTCTTAAATAGTAATTCCTATTTCTGTTTCTTAAAATAGCAACAATCAAACAACAATCAGAGAAGCCATCTGACTTGACATGAACCCTAAAATACAATAATCTATTTCCCCAAAGCAGCTTTAAGGATGGCAAGGTTTCTGACTACATTCTGTCTGTATATGTCAGTATCATACAGACTCAACACCATTGTATTGTTTTCATTGAAACTACATGAAATTTACACTGAACCAAATAATTGAATTGAAACCAAAGAGTCTAGCTCTGTGGTTTGTTTATTTACTTGTTTTTGTTTTGGGTTTTTTCTTCCTTTTTGTTCAAACATTAATTGGCTGATTAAATCCAAAGAGTTCACGAGGTATACTTAAGTTCCAGATTACATTGTCTCTATTGGTTAATCTGGATCATGAGGCATTCTGTTGTTTACTCTACATCATTCATGAAGCCTTACATGATTTACAACCTTTTCATTAAAAATCTTCTTTCATATAATGTGTTATAGAGTGTAAACCTTCTTGATATAAAAGCATGTCTGCATTAAAGAACTGTGACACATTTTTTGATGCTACTTTGTCAATTAGTTTTCATGTCAAACTGCTCTGAACCAGTATGTACAGCAAGAAAAAAGACAAAAGGTCTTTTTTGAAGCCTCAGGTTAAGGCAGCTCTGCAAAGCTGAGAATTTACATTCTTTCCCTTGTACTAAAAAGAAACTACCAAAATCCCTCAGAAGAGGTCAAAGACACATAGGATTAAACTTATATTCAGTACATACAAGCCATGCAAGTCTGATCTGGATGATATATTTAACCTCTGTGATCTTTGGTGCCCCTACCTGCTGAGCCACTCGGAACAACATGTTCCGTCCATCACTCAGCATCCTGTGATCGAGGGCTCACAATACTGGTACTTTATAAGTGACACAGCTCTTGTATGTTTCTTTAGGTGGCTGGAGTGCTTGGGGTCAGTGGGCACAGTGCAGCAGCGAGTGTGGAGGGGGGATTCAAACCCGGACTCGAACCTGTCGCTCTCCTCCAGAGGAGTCGTACCTTTGTGAGGGTGTGGTGGAGGAGGGGCGGCCCTGCAACTCACAGCCCTGCATGGGTGAGCACCTCATTCTCTGTGTGCTTGTCTTCATTTCTCCTCTACATCAATGTCTGTCAGTGAGTGCCCTTTTACGCTTTGTGGTTAAATACGAGCGTGTGGTGTGTGCAAAGTGTGTGTTTGCAGCTATTTTTAATTTTTTCTCTTACATCTTGTTCATCTACCTGTAAGTCCATTTTCTCTAAGTCAGTATTTTGACTTAAGGAGTGCATGTTGGAAAGGGGACTTTGATCGATGAAAAAAAATAATGACATGGTCAGCTGTTTTCAAGACCAAATGTGCATAGTCTGTCCAAATCATTACATTCAAAAATGATCAAAAAGACATAGATATCAACATAGCACTGCTATGCAGAAGCAATTCAAGAACCAAGGCATGTTTTTACATTTATAAAAATGTTTTATTTTTCATATCTTTTTCATTTGTATGGAACTATCAATATGTGTCTGTCTGACAAACAGTAGTATCCTTACTGTAAATGTACTAGCGTGTTTTTTTTCCAATTTAGACTTGCCATGAGACACTTTTGAAAGATCAGATAAACATAACTATACATAACAAAAGAAAACATAAAATTAACACTGCGCACATTTACAGCACATTATTACCAACAGCACAACAAAAGTCCCAAGTTTGGCTGATGCTGTTCTGGGTGACCAATCACGTCACTGTTGTGTCCCAAATATAAGCCATTAATGACGGACCTCTGGTTGCTAACCCCCGCCCCCTCCTCCCCCCGGCCTTGCCTCACCCCCCTTTAGGCAAAGGTCGCCATCTCTCTCGCAGCCAATCGCTTCGCTCAGTGGACAGCCGCAAGCGTGATGACGTAGACAAGCCCCGCAGTGGACAGCAGAACCCTCAGACAGGTAAGACAACGGGACGCAGAGGAATCCCATGCATCAGTCACTGTGGCAGCTTGGGTGACCAACACATTTGTACAACACATACACTGAACAACACAAAGTCGAGAGTTGTACTCATTTATAATGTACACATCTATCAAAATCTCCAATAGTAGTGCCTCGTCCGCAATGGACTAATTCCAACATGGACCCTGACTGAGCATAGTGAAACTGTATTTTATGTGAGGTCATAACAGGACACTGTGCCCTGTCTATAAAAGACTATATCAAATGAAGTCCCCCCTCTCTGTTAAAGTGATACTCCACCCAAAATCAGGATTTGCAAACACTCAGTCCTCTACAGACGGAAAGAAACAGTTCAACAAATTGGGTTACATGCATATTTGTTCCTTTAACATTAAAAAACATACATGTATATAAATACATATACATATTTAAGTTTTCCCATTTTTGTAAAAAGAATTGTGCTAGAATGCATATGGGTTTAGCCTACCAAAATGACAAGAATCATGGAGAAACAACTAACCCTGTCCAAGATGCAATAGTCCCACCGACAAATGTTCGTCTGTATCTTTGGATTTTTCATTTGTAAAACTCATACACAAGCAAATACACATAAAAGTTTTACTCCAATTCTCCACTCTGTAGGACAGTTAACACAACGATCTTTCTGTAAAAAGACTCCAGTAAGTCACTGCACCTTGCTGTTGTTTGCCAGTACTTACATTTTGTAGCTTCCAAAAGTATATAAGATTTTTTCTCTCCTTTAGATCTTTTTAAAAAGATGCATAGTTAGTATTGAACTTAAAATAACATGCTATATGCCACTGTCTGGCCAAGCAAGCTGTTTGGCTCTTTTAAAACCTTTGGCCCAGTACTTAACACACAAACAAGAGTATTATGGATCTCGTCTTTATTGAAAAAGAAAAAAAAACAAACATATGCATTTTCCAAATTGTTGAACTATTACTTCATGAGGTGGCTGTAAAGTGTTTGTGTTTAGCTTCATTATAATGACAAAAGGCTATTTTTGGCTTGGATTCATGTCAGTATTTAGTTAACTTAACTGCCTGAAGTATACAGAGGAGAAGTGGAACAATGTTCAGGAATGGCTTCTTTGAACATTTTGGTACATGTCCATCATGAAAAGCAGTCACTGTTGGAAGCTGTTTGAATTGATATGAATCTAAGCTGAACTGAACCTATGCTTTTCAGAGAGAGTTAAGTTAAGATGTAAACCTTTTTAACCCTAATGAGGATGCAGGTTTAAGACGTAAAGATTTAGTGTGAAGTATCACTTTGATTTGCTAATCAACTCCCCATATCCTGTTTAGTTCTCTTCTCCCTGCTTCCCTAGCTATGAATGCCCAATTTTCCCTTATTGGTCAACAGACCCGTCAAAACGGCAGTCATGGCTATTGAAAAATGATTGACATATCCTCAGCCAGTGGCATTCACTTTCCCTGGAAGTCAATGCAAAGGATATGACATCAGAGTCCCACATATGAAGAAAAAAAAGCAGAAGCTGATCAGAGGCTGGGGTCCGTTTCAGGGGTTGCCTCCTTCAAAAAATGCAGTGTACGAAGTTGGGCTGATCATTGGGGAGGCTGAACCTTCATTTCTTTTCCAAATAAGATGGTCTTTAGAGGATTTAGGCCTTTTTTTATTGTCTTTCAAAGTGACCAGGAGGCAGTGGTTTGACACTTCTGGTTATATCCGCAAAAGAAAGCCTCAATTATCAGCCACATTTGGAGGAACCTTACAAATGAGACAGTCTCATCCACCAGTTTGGAAATATTAGGGCTTTGATGGAGGCGGCCCCTCAAACGGTGTCCCAGCTAGAATCTACCCTTTATCACACCACAACCCTTCCTCTTTTGGCCACAGGGGCTGCATCCTGCATGATAATTAGTTATGGCCCTCTCCTTTCCTTTCCTTTTCCTCCTTCTTCTCCCTCTATCCTTCTATCCTTTACCCACCCCACCTCCTCAGTAGACTCAGCTTCAGGTGAGGAGTGGTCAGCGTGGAGTGTGTGTTCTGCCACATGTGGGGAGGGCTGGCAGAGTCGCACTCGTTTCTGTGTGTCCTCCTCCTACAGCACCCAGTGTAGTGGGCCGCTGCGAGAGCAGAGACCTTGCAACAACTCTGCTGTTTGTCCAGGTAAGCGCCCCATCCTCCCACCTACCGCCACCTTCCTGCGCTCGCCAAGCCCTCTCCTGGACACTGCCTCATCCATGCAAGACTCAAACGACTCCCCTTCTCAGGCACTTAGTAAATCTGTGGTCCTTGGGTTAATTTATATCCTCAACTTAGGAACAGGTATTTTTCTGAAGTTTAGACTGACTCCTGACATAACAACAGAGATTTAATGGCATCCCCAGGCTCTTCAACATGCAGACAGGCAGGGACAACTCTAAACACAGAGAGCACCATGGATTGATCCCAGTATAAAGCCCAACAGCAAAGGAACTTAATAAATTCAATACAATCTCAGTGTGTTATGTTGTTTTGGTATATTAGTGAGTCTGTGTTTGTCTATAAATCATACCTAGCTGCTCTGATTGCAGTGCACGGTGCTTGGGACGAGTGGTCACCATGGAGTTTGTGTTCATCGACCTGTGGCCGAGGTTACAGGTCCCGAACACGAACCTGCACTCCCCCTCAGTTTGGGGGAGATCCATGTGAGGGCCCAGAGAAACAAACCAAATTCTGCAACATAGCTGTTTGTCCAGGTAAGAAATACATAAATAACCATTAAAAAAAAAAAACTGAGTTCCAGTCAGACTAAGGAGAAATGCTTGTACCAAACAATCTTAACGTTGCTAGCCCATTGCCTCTTCGAGGTTTATGTGAACAGTTTTTTTTTCGGCATGTGCCATAAAAAACACTATTAAAACATGATTCAATAGTATGATTCATGCAATGCACCTCTTAGATTTATAATAGCACCTTAAACCTCCATCTACTGGTACCTTTGTACTGACTGCATCTAACAATTTTTTATAACCTTACACAGCCTACACACATACAACAAAAATCTGATCTACTTCATGCAGCAAATACCAAAATGTAGGAAAGTGAGAAAGTATCAAGATTTAACATCTCCCTCAAGCTCCTTTTAATCTTTAAACTGAAAAATGCACTTCATTCATCTGTCTTCCTGTGTCATCAAGACTTAAACTAATCTGTGCAGCCTATAATCAATGTAGGGACTAAATATGGAGGGCAGTATGTGGTGACAAAAATGTTGGAACACGTCCTTGTCTGTTGACACCTGATGTAGAGTAAAGAGAACTGTGTCCAGCATTTAGCTCAACTATTTCTGCCTTTTTTTTTGTTGCATGTACATGGCTGTAAACATTAGAAATGCCTTTAAGAGGATGCAAAGTATCTAAAACCCCCCACATGTTTAATTGTAGTTTCACCTTTTTTTTCTTTTTAAAAAAAATAAAATTGTTGGTTTAAGGCTGATTCAACCCTTAAAGCTAGCCCATGAATGTAACTACAACATTTGGGAACAAAACATTGCAGTATGCAATGCACTCATTAGCATGAGTGTCTTGTAGCAAAACTTGCAGCTAAAAAATACAAAAGCATTTTATGTTACTTACTATATAGGGCAATCAGCAATTATATTGGGCAATTAGCACCTTGTAGATGTGGAAAAATTCTTCTTCCATTGTTTTGTCCGCCTGCCTGTTTGTTGTTGTGACCCCGGCCATCTTCAGTGGACGGAGTGTGGAATGAATGGTCCAGCTGGAGCTCCTGCTCCACCTCCTGCTCTAATGGAACCATGCAGAGAACCAGGGAGTGCAACGGCCCCTCGTACGGAGGTTCGGAGTGCAGAGGAGAGTGGCTGGAGACTGTTGACTGCTTCCTCGGGGAATGCCCAGGTTTGAGAGAGTCACAATGACAGACAGATAAAAATATTGACTAGGGCTGTGAAACATATTTCTAGCTTCACATGAAGGCTATACACACATAAACCTGGTATTTAACCAAAAATTTACTTCTTCATTTAGAAATTAATTTTATTGTGACTTCCTAGACAATGTTGCAGCTGATCATTCCTGTTTATTTTGGAGTATGCGGCTTTAGTTCAGTGCTGATTAAATCACCTTAGGAACGTCTGCATAATCAAACCCCTTTGAAAACACAATTGGCACAGAGCGCTGGCTTGATTTTTGAAATGTTTAAACTATGCTGTTCACCTGCTTTTATTCAGTGTTTTGGGAACACTTTTAAAATGTTACCAATCAAGACAGATCATTAAAAAATCAACATCCTTCCCAGTTGGTATTTGTTATAAAGCAAAAAAAAAGAAGATGCTACTTGAATACAAAAATCAGATTTCTTTTTTTCAGATTGACATTTAGACAACAATTTTACATATACATTATTATGCAAAAAAACTAATAATGTAGATTTTATGAATACGTATGTCCCTAGGGTATCTGTATTATCTTCTTAACATAGAAAATATGTACAAAAGTGTAAAGCCAATAATTTAACTCAGTTATAAAGTAGAGATCCACAGAGATCATGTAAAAACCTAAAGAGAAGAAGACAAGATCCAAACAAATTTAGTTGTTAAGCCTGGCCAACTATATATGCAAAAACAGTACAGTAACCTGACACTGACTGCTTAGATGAAATTAAACCTATCACAGAATGCGTGAACAAAGTTTTGTTATAAGTCATTGTGCAGCACTAAACTTCTCATTTACAACAAATTACATAAGATTTTCTTTACCAGTATTTTATTTGCTTGTATTTTGTTCCAGTTTAAATTGATAATGTGTTTTCCTGCCTTCTGAGCTAACGCCAGTTGTCATTAATTTCAGAATTCTATGAATTCTCAATGAAATCCATTAAGCAAGTTTCAAACTTAGCTAGTTAACTTTAGTGCCAGAGGGAAATAAATGAAAACCAGTGGCAATTTTTAAAAATTCAAAAAAGTACAATGTGTTTTTAAAAAGGTTCTGTAGTAATGTAATCTAACGTGTGTGTTTCAAGTCCTTCCTAACAGTCCTGTCTAATGTTTTACGCATTCTGTTAGTGGATGGCAAGTGGCAGCCATGGTCTCTGTGGTCAGGTTGCTCTAAAACCTGTGGAGGGGGGAGCCAGCAGAGAAACAGGATTTGTTATGGGCCCTTCTTCGGAGGTCAGTCTTGTCCTGGAGAACGAGAAGAGGTCAGGCGCTGTAATGAAAAGAGATGCCCAGGTCAGTGATTCAAACATGGGTTGCTTTGCCAGCACTAATTTATTGGGGAAGAAAACCCGAGCTACTTAGAAATGCTTTGTTTTGTTTTGCTTTGTTTTACATTTTACAAGACTGTGAAGACAATTTTCTTTTTCTTTTGTGAGCAGAACCTCACGAAATATGTGGTGAGGACAACTACTCCAACGTTGTATGGAAAATGACTCCAGCTGGGGACACAGCAGCAGTACGCTGTCCTCCCAATGCCATGGGTGAGCTCAGACTTTGTCATCTGAAAGACTTCAATATCCATTAATTTATTTCAGGAGTTTGATTCTTCTATCACTTTGTGATGCTGAACCCTTGTTTACATGCCTGCAAACAGGGCTTATCCTTCGCCGCTGCACCCTGGACGAAGAGGGCATCGCCTACTGGGAAAATCCTACGTATATGAAATGCATTTCCAATGACTATCGCAGTATACAAACTTTGGTGAGCATCAAAAACCTTTTCTTTTACACACATAAACTTGAAGCATTATCTCCACATATAGACTTTGACAGTGGCTTTTCAAGTGTGCCTGTGAGGGCAAAAAAGTGGAATTTCAATACATTTTAATGTCATATTGGGTAAAAGCCCTCTGGCAAAGTTTTATTGCTAATGTCCTAAAAAAAGCCTTGCTACATAAAGCAAGCTTAATGAAAGACACAGGCCAAAAAAAGCAGATTCTGTCCCAAGCTGTTACCAAAAAATAGACATGGTGTGTTGATCATTGAGTGTGAAATTTAACAGAACCTACTTTCTCCATCAGACGCGGGAACACTTATCCAAAGCACAGCGTGGCCTTGTGGGAGATGGCGTTTCTGAGGTGATGACCAAGCTGAGGGTGACATCCAGTGATGGGACCAGTTACAGCGGTGATCTGCTAGCCATTGTGGATGTGCTGAAGAATATGACAGAGATCTTCAGGAGGGCTTACTACAGTCCGAGCAGTGCAGACATGAGGGTGAATTGAGACTTGGGTTACTAGTGTGCCTGGTTTGTAATGGCATTCAAGGGGGTTTTCTGCCATCACAAGAATAGAATTGAAGGTCAAAACACTGACACGTGTTTATCTTTAAAAGCAAAAATGGGTCGGTTAAGAGGAAAAAGGTTGAAAGCGCAAAAAATGAAAAGATTTTAGAAGTTGCATCTTTGTTTACACCCTAACTAAATGGTTAACAGCCATGTTGTAATGTCATAAAACAGTCAATCACCACAGTTTTTGGAAGTATTACTCAAGCGGATTAAACACACATTTGGTGCTTGAGCGAGTATTTGGGGCAGCAGGACTATGTGCGTGTGCTATTCAGTCAAATTAAACTGTGTGTGTGTGTGTGTTCAGAGTAATGCTGAAATGTGTCACCCAGTTTAGCAGTGAGGCTCGCTGATGTGTTTTTAAATGTTTTTGGACTTCATTTGAGCTCTGTGGCACACAGGGGTCTTCTAATGATAATTACTTACCAGATGAAAGATACAAATTGGTATCAGTGGTATTGGTATCAGTTTCACCTTGAAAAAACCTTAGACCTGACTTCAGAATGGAAAGTTAAGGATGTTACATCATTTGAAACTTTTTCTCTTTGTTTTCCAGAACTTTGTGCAGTCTGTCAGCAATCTGTTAATGGAAGAGAACAGGGAGAGATGGGAGGAAGCACAACTGGTAATGTGTCACCCTCTTTTTCTAAAACAGGATTCACATCATCACCCCACCTGTAATTACACCTTTTTTAGAACATGCTCATAAATTGTACAGTCATAATGACAACCCTGAAGCTGTAGAACTGATGAGTTAGACAAAGATACAGGTGGATAAACAGCCCACCTGTACCTTTTCAAACTGACAGAGGCAGAGAGAGAGGAGAGAGGAGAACTGCTGGAGGACACAAATAGCTGGAGCTAATGAGTAACCAAGTCGACGCAAACACCCACCCATCCATCTGCTGCACTCACCAGCCTATATATCACTGCATTTGCTGCCATCCAGCCATTTAGCCATCACTCCTTTTTCTCAGAGGTGTCACCATTCAGGCATCAGAGCAGTGACAAATAAACCGACCTGGTCTTCACAAATTAACCACAGAGTCCTAAAGTACAAATAATACACTTTGTGCACAGAGTAACATGGTTGTTCTTCCATTTTGAAAGGGTAATCTATAGGAGAGGGGCTCAACATGATTGAGTATAAATAAAACCTTTACAGCACTGCGGACAATTTTTTAGTACGGCTCTAATATTTTCTTCATATGTTAGCTATTTTCAAATGGGTATTTCCAAGCTTCTAAGTAGCCAGAGGTATCCCTGTATTTCTTGATAGTAAAATCAAATGGTAACTTGCAGTGACTTGAATGTTTTATTGGGGAATTTATCACAGTAGGTTGGCTATAAATGTTAAATTTGAAAAGGACAGTTTTTCTCTAAAAAAAGTAAAATTGCATCAGGGCCAAAGATGGATTACTTGCAAGGTAAATCTGCCTGTAGGGACCACAAGGAAATCTAATTCAGCCATGTGGGATTACTACTGTTTGTGGAATATGGATTAATTTTAAATGTATTTTTCATTATGTATGCAGAAATATTTAGTCTAAAGACCCTAACATGTAGCTTGGCCATGAACATTACAAAAATAGCACCATTAAAAAAAGGAACCTCAGAGCATGCATTAAGCATTGGTTCAGTTATCTTAATCAAACTTTATGTCTGTACAATTTAATTCTGATACTTTATGGAAATACACCAAGCAATCAT
>JAUZTA010000030.1:25178038-25192243 GCA_034780835.1 Ctenochaetus striatus
TCATCATCTTTAGAAAAAAAATCTATAACAAAATTCTCAACCCCCATTTATAAACTAAAGGTCTGAAAGCCTCTCTTAACAGCCTGTGCGCTTTCTCTCCAGTAATTCCTGTGATATCGCAAAACTTTCTCGTAGCTTGAACAACTATTTCTATTCTCTGAGATTTCCCTGTCCACCTCAGTAGCACTGCTAATCACCATGGTCAGAAAAGCTAAGAAACTAATCCTGTCCTTACAAGAACAATATTTACTACGCCTCCTACCCTGTCTGCTTTCCTTTGCTACTCAAATCTTTTCCTTCCTGGTTGATCCTTGGTGACTTAGCCTTCTCTTTGACCTGATCCTCAAGACTACCATTATCTCTTTTTGTTTTTTTGGACAGTCTGCTTGCCATGCTTCATGAAAAGAGCCACGCGAATTACAATTTTTCAGTTTCTTCCACAACAAATTTTATCTCCATATTTTTTCTAAACAAAAGCGAGCTGTCTCCAAATTTCCTCATTGTGTGCACTGAATGGGTTTTGGAACAAAGGCCTTCCTTACTGGGTATATGATCAAAGAATGCTTTTTCAGGCAAGATTTCTCATCCATAATGCAATGTAACAGATCTAGTTTCACAGCTTTGTCACTCATCCTACACAAACCTTGACACAACAACATTCCTGACATCTACTTGCATGGACTCTGTCAACAAAGCCTTTAACTGGAATTCCTCTATTCAGTGGGAATCCTGTTACTTGGTAAGCATCCACTTTTGAAAAAACTAGAACGACTCCATCAAGTTTGTCCTCATTTCAACTCATACGCTCATGTTTGTGCGACAGAACTCTAAAACTGCTCTTGCTATAAGTCAGTTTTATTCAAGTCAAGTGGGTGGATTTCTAGCTTTTTCCTCTCTGGTTTCTTACCCTGCTTCTCTACCTCAACTTTCCTGCCCTCAGTCATTTTCTCCAGGGTCTACCCCATCTTAGGCTCTGCCCTTTTGTCACTGCCTTTGTTTGCACAAAGCAGAATATCTTGGTGTGTTAACGCCACCTTATGATAAGTGGAAGAGGGTGTGGGTGCTGGTAGGACTCTACATCATGTCACATGCCTGTGCATCCTCCCACAAGATAAACATATTGGGGAGCCCCTTACAGAAAAAAAGCTCCACTGCACTAACTGAGTTCTAAAACTCCACGGGGAACTTTTAAAGGGGTAATGGTTACACTGTGGAACCCACTTAGCATGCTCCTCAACAGGCAGGAAGCAGCAGTCACTGAGGACACCAACAGACACCTTATTTCCTCAGATGGCAGTGTTTTATCACCTGCTGTTTCCATGCAGGTACATAAGGAATAACATCAAATAAACAAAGCATTATTTTGTATGCATATGTAATGATAAAAGTCAAATTAATTTTGTGACATTGTGATACTTTCCATATCTGAAGTTTAAGCTTCTCTTCACATTCTGTTGTTGTTGCATAAAGCCTCCATTAAAAGGCAGTGTGAGCAGAACGCAGAAAATGTTTATGTGCATGATCAAAATAATTTCTGACAGAGTAGCAAGAAGTAAGTTAAATTTGTATGATGTTTATTCCATTCTTGGCATGTGTGTAACTGTTAGGAGGTAATGGAGTATATTAAGTAAGCACAAGTGCACATTGCTGTTAAAGGGTTTTCTAGTCCACTTCCTCCAACCACTAACTGGTTGAGAAGAGCCTCCACAACAAATTCTCCTTGCATGTAGAGGTATGCTGAAGCAGGAATTAGAGTAGGTCATAGAATGTATTTCAGAGTTTATGTTTGTGTCATTATACTTTACCTTACCTGCTAATTACATTATATGAAGAAATGTGAGTAGAGGCATAAAAAGCTTATGCATGACTAAATGCTTTCGCATATTTACACTCCAACATAACCAAACAAATATTTGGTACATACATCACACAAACAAATCTACACGGACAGATAGTTTGGGTATGAACTGTTTCAGTTCTAGCACACAGACATATGACTTATTGAATCACTGGATAAAGTCCCTCCAGGCTTGCTCTCGTTGGGCACAGACAATCTGGCTGAGCATATTGGATGGGGCAGCCAAAGAGTGGATGAGTAGGACACATAATACTTTTTCCCCCATACACACATACTTATACTCACACACACACATACACACACGTCTTGCTCAGTTTCCCCCCTGATGCCCATGGGAGCTCAGCTGTTGCCTTGGAGCTACAGCCTCTGTCTGCTGCCTGGCACACTACTACATGCTTTCAGGCTGCCATGTAGTGTGCTGGAGCAGAAGAACTGGATGTCTTCAGATGGCCCGGCAGATGGAGTTGTGTGGGTTTTTTTTTTTTTTTTCCTTTCGCCTTTGACTCTGCAGCCGGAAAGAGAAGGCTTCTCCATGCCTCGGGCCTGTCTACGCCTTCATGTAGCCCAGCAGTCAAGTTTTGACAAATTTCTTTCGATGCTAGCACCATTCTGTCTTTCCTTAACTGCTGCAGGGAGAGCTCACCCACAGAGAGCTGCAGTCACATGTTGAGGTCCAAAAATGAATACTGGCCAACAAATGTTCTGTAAGTACTGTAAGTCTTCCATAACTGGCTGATCTCTATTTCAATACATGGATTCTTGTCCAGGTCAGTGGTTCTTGTGCTTAGGTGCTGCTCAGGTGGCTGTGGCAGACAGAGCATTGGCTCTCCTAAGGGTGAAATGATGTAGATCCAAAGCAGTTGTCCAAGTTCTGTCACTTTTTGCACTCACTGAACACAAAACTATTTTTAAAAAGTACATTTATTTGCTATCTTTACAAAGTGTTTCAACTTTTAACTAATATAGATCACATAACTTAGTAGCCACATTGAAATGTAGGTCATGAATGTGTTACATGGTGGCCAATGAGTTCTTTTGCTTTGATCAGAGACTTGGCAACCTTCCCATCATCCTTAAGCAGGGTTGAGTATGTAACATTGGGCTGTTTATTGATTTGTCATTTCATTTGGCTCACCACTCTCAGCCCAGCAATTCATCCAGAGCAAGATACTTTGATGAATTTTCCATTGGATCCATTTCTTTGTGTACCCTTGGACAAGGGATTACATTCATGTTAGACCACAACATTCTCTCCAGTGAAAATCAAATTTTAACCGTCTTAACATGTTTATGAGGTGTTCTTTTAAATCCTACAAGGCAAGTCTGGCATTGAAATTAGCCATCAATGCCATGATTGTGAATTTCTGCCTCAAAACTTCTTTGTACCAGTAACAGTCTAGAGGGGTTTTGGAAGTCATAAACCTGAGGTCCAAATCGTGTCAACACTGAGGAATGGGGGTTGTAACGCTTTTGGGGCATATCAGTATGCTGCAGCAAAGCAAATCATGATAGGTACAAGCTAACACTGCATCACATCATTGCTAGCTGACAACTATAGTAAAGCCAAAAGGTCTAGGTATCTTTTACTGTTGCATTTTAAGTTATATAGAAAGATGCATAAAACACATTACTGTTCTGATGCATTCACTTGCCAGCGACTGTGTACGATTTTGTCCTCTTCTTCTTCAGAAATTATGTGCAAACATGTACAGCTGAATTTCACCAAAATTGTCACTTCTCATTGTTTGTGTTTCCCATCTTTACATTTTTGTCTCCAAGTGACCAATGCAATTTTTGAATCTGACCAAGTATTAATCAAGAGCACTACAAGCAACACTAGCAGTCGCTAAACGAGGTTACACTATTATCCTTGGAGCGATTAAGCATCATCAAAGCTGTCCACTGAAAGTTGTCACCAACAGATTCCATTGAAAGAAAAAATATTTTGATAATTGTAAAACACATTCTATTCCAACTTGAAGAAAACAAAATAAAACACACCTCTTGATTTGTCTTTCCATTGTTCCAACAATCATCAGATATCGGCCTTTCTTCTTGCTCTCTCCAATATTTTTCTCAAAACTTCTGTGATAAATTGAGGATTTATTTTAACCAAACAAGAGCCTCTGAATGTTGAAACAAGAAGGATGGACCAAGTTGTGATAGAGGTTTTTTTTTGTTCGTTTTGTTTTATTTATTTATATATTTCTGTCTGAAAGGGCTGTGTTTTATTATGATAAAAAATACTGTTTCTGTGAATGGAGTCTTCTGGCTTAGATGAGAGTGATAAAGTTGCTATTTCTGGTTAAACAAAAAAGGACCTTACTCTTTAACAAAAAGGTCTCTCAGCAGGGATCCTTTCCATAATGTTTTCAGACACTCAGAATAACAATCTGAGCCTGCCAGTGGCGAAAAACAACCACTTTTAGCCCAGAGGGATAACACTGCAGCAATGTTTCATGGCTGTCAGCTGCAGTGCTCTTGCTTAATACTGGACCAATTTTCAGAAATTGTTGTCCCCATTAGACACTTAGACACAAAAACACAAGAAAAAACGGTCCAGGTTGAAAAACACTCTGGTTACTTGTCCAGTGTCATGTTCTGTGCCTATGTTTTTGCCACTGCAATATTGTGTATTGGCACAACTGTTGTGCACTATAGACAAGGTACAAGGTACACAATACAAGCTATTTGTTCTTGTGGATTTATAAAGAAAGGTCTGGATTTGCTACAAAATGGGTGTGATCGATGAAGGTATAGACTACTATTGCTTTTTGTATTACATTGCTGGGTTTTAAATAGTCCCTTCTCAACCATAATTTATTTACTATAACAAGAGTATTGCTCTAGTTGTGATGTATATGTCTGGTTAAGAAAACTGGTGCTGAATGTAATTCCAAGCCAAAGGAACTCTAAGACTTTTATTCAAAAAGGAAAAAAAAAAGAGATCAACAACTTAACTTATGGGTTCTTAATGTTGGAAAGCGTTGCTACATATGTTGCATTCAGCAAACATGAAACCAAAGCAAGGGTACTTCCTTGATCCAGCTGAGCTCCAGGGACCCCATAAGAAATTTTAAAAACTGGCCATAATATGATATATGAATCAACAGTGATAATATTTGTTATATAGAATTTAGTTAAGCTCTCTTTAATTTGTTTTGTTTACTTTTTTTCCCTCCCTGGGTGAAGACAGTGTCACTGCGCTGCTACTATCTACTACTGTGGAAATCAGTAGTGTCAGTTGTGCTTGCATGTATCTGTGTGCCAGAGTGTCGGTGTATGTGTGTGTCAGGATGTGTGTGTGTGTGTAACTGTGTATATCTGTAAAGCAGTGTAAGAGAGAGCGTTTATAGCTGACTAGTCATGTAGGCCAGTTTCAGTGTAAAGAGCTCTTGGGGGCTGGAGGAGTTGAGGCAACATGACCTGCATTCTCCACCATAGCAGACCACAGTGCTAACACAAACTGAACCATTCAGTCTCTCAGAACATTCATCCAAACACTCTTGTGACTGTGTATGTGCCTCTGTTTCCTCCTCAATACAGATTCAGACGAGTCCTCAACGTTTGTGACGGGCATCGTTTTGTACAGAAACCTCGGCAGTATTCTGACTCTGCAGAGGTAAGGCAGCAGCTAAAAGACTTGAAGCTTTGTTAATTGTTATCTAGATGTCCCTCTGGCCATGAAACTCCATAAATATTAGGGATTTTCTCTGATTATGAAGCTCCATAGCAGATAAATGTAGAAATGTGTATTCTAACACAGAAACCAGGGGATCTGATAAACAAGTTTAAAAGTATATCACCAAATGCATTTTATGCTACCTGGTTCAGGGCAACCAAGTAGGACATTTGAACAGGAAAGTACCAGGATTAAATGTACTTGTTTTAGCATACTTGGCCTTTGGTAGTACAATAGAAGTGAATTGGGAAGTGTGGCAAAATTTAAGAAGAACAGAAACATCCTTAGGTTTATATACTATGCTAGCTTTTCCTAAAGCTTTCAATAGATGCAGTTTATTCAGCTGTCAAGGAGGACCAAGACAGTATGAAAACATGATAAGAAATAGATCTGGAATTTAGAATTAAGTCTCAAATTAAATAAACTACTGTCTTGGACATCAAGGATTACTTTTAAAGTCAATATATTTTAACAGGAACTTACCAGAATGTACTTTTCAACATTTTACATGTTTTTTGGGGTGTTAGGAAACTGTATGCTGCAATAATGTAGGTTGAATCATATAAAAACATTTTGTACTTTCAATGTTTTTTTTCACCATGTTAGTGCCATGGCTCAGTGCATGACAATGTTGATTAGCCAGTCATCTCATCACTTTGGAGACATCAAATTTTGTGGAGACATCAATGTTTTCTGAGGATGACTTTAACAACTCAATGATCTCTGCCTCCAATATGAGGATGACATTGATGCTTTTATGTTACCCCGCAGGCTAGAGGATTGTAATTATATTTTTCATTACAATCATGCCACCCTCAGGATGATTTTGAGAAATTTAGTGATGCTCTGACTTTTACTTATATTTTCATTAATGACCGAATTCCTAGGAGACATTTCCCTAAGTCGGGTGAGCTTAAGGCCCAGTCCACATGCAAGACTGAGTTTTTCCTTCACTTACCTTCACTAACCAACAGAGAGTGATATAACTTTAAACCTAAAGCTATCTTTGTCAACTACGGCCCTGAAATAAAAGCTAATATGCAAACTACAAATAGAGTTCTGATAACTTTTTGTTCAAAACCTGCAATGTTGGCAGTGATGACAGTTTCATTGGAGCATTGGAATAATGACCTCTGTAACACATTCTAACACTCCTGATGCTCTAAATAGTGGATAGTAAATGTGCATTTGTGTGTAAATATTTACACTGTCTCATTAGGGCAAGGTTAGCACCAGAACTTCATTGCCTCATGTATACAAAGAAAATAACAGCACAAAATTTGTCGTCTGTTTTCTTAGTGTACATGACAACTCTGCTATGGAATCATGGTAGCTAGAGTTCTCCTACAGGTCTGTTTTGGTGACTTGAAATTGTATTGCTTTTTTTGTTGTTTGTTTGGACAAGAGACTAAAAAAAGTTATGCATTTAAAATTTCATGTAAAGGAGCCCCGAGGCACAAGACAGTGGTTGTTGGACAAAAGTCATGGTCAAAGCTAAAAGAAACAAACACTAGCCATTGTTAACAAAGGTATAATGAGCTGATTTCCTCTGTGAAAGGAACGCATTTTGTCAACCCATTCATCTCTCTTGACCTCCATTGTTCAAGCTTTGCATTCTGCATGACAAAAGAGGGAGACAAACACAACAAAGCCAATTCACAAAGCTATTCACTAGAGAAAAGAAGTCAATAAAAATAACTCAGTCTAAATTTGGCATATGTAATCAGTATGTTCAGTAGTGTGGATGAGTGCATCAGCAAGAATATGTATGAGAGCAATGTTGTAGAGTACTGCAAAAACAAGCAAACCGACTATCAAAGATGAAATGAGTGTCTCAGGGAGGAGAGCAGTGAGCAGCTGAGCTTAGCTGGGATTTTTTTTTAAGCAGGATCATTGACAAACTCAGAGTCAAGGTGCTTCTGCCACTCCGACATACACATCCGTAACAAAAGCAGCAACAATATTAGAGACAGACATGGCAAAGAACGTCACCACACACATAACAGTCACATTTTTTAGTTAAGTCAGCAACTAGATATTAAAGCTCTCTATTGAACTTCTGTTGGCTTAGAAATTCTCCAGTCAGGGACAGTCCTTGGAAGTGAACTCAGAGGCAGCAGCATCTTTCCAGGACAGAGAAAACATGCTTAGAGTAAAAGTAATCCAACCAATCTAATGAGAACCACTGGTGAACTTGTCGATGGAGAAAAAACAAAAACAAAAAAAATCTATTAAACAAAAAAAATAACATCCAGTTTGCTACTAATAGTGATAGTGTTTTAGTAAATTACATTGTATAGCAATTGCCAACAATGACTGTATAATACCTGAATATTTATAATAATATAATAGTATAATGTAATACAATGTTTATAATCCCTTTATGAAACAAGCTACTCACCTACAGATAGTCATTAATGCTGCATAACAGCTGAACCATATTCCAGGTTTTACCACAGAACTGGGTTAACTGTTGTGGATTGTCACAGTGTAGTCAGGGCATTTTACATCAGTGCAGCAGAAAATGTTTCCAGTTAAATGGAAACAAGGATTTGATGCATAAACAGTGGCACACTAGCAGTGGGTGGCCTCATGTATGTCTTTTATCTCTGCGAGTAAAGGGATTTCTTGGAAGAAGTTGCTGTTGTAGCTCACATGATGATTAACATATATTTTAACACAGCTGTGTATGTGTCGCTCTGTGTAATTTTGTGTGAGTGTGTGAAATATAAGCACGCTTCTGTTTGTAACAGCCTATTATCTATGGCTGTGGTTGAGAAGGTAAGAAGCTCTCCATTATGATAATGTAGTAAAAGCATAAAACTGGTAACATACGGGAACAGGGAAAGGGAAATGAAGCACACCCTCGTTCTCTCCAGTCCTCCCACATGTTTGTACTGAATCTTTGGATTGCTGCTGCTCTCCATATTTCTCAGCTCCTCTTTGCTCTTTTTTTCTTTATATCCTTGTCTCCTCTTCTTTACTCCATTTAATCCCCCCTTCAAGGGAAAGGAGATGAGTTTGAGGCAAGAGACTAGATGACACAAATATTTAAGTTGACTGATTGTGCTGTGGAATGGTGAGAAAGCGATTGTGCATAGAGGATACAGTGATGGTGTGAAGAACTTGAGAACAGAGCATGGGCTATTGAACGTTTGGCCAACTGGAAGCTTTCGATGTCAGATACCTCCAGATGCAATTCACTTTTTTCTGATTGTCTCACTCCACATGATTGATAGTACCTATGAAAAGCAGAAATTGCAATGCATACTAAACAGACAGGGAGAATGTAAAATAGAATGCGCTGAAGATTTCCTATGATAAGCTATTCAAAAACAATGTGTATGGCTTTACATGCTTGTAAAAAACAATTAGACTCTTTAGGATTTACATAGCAGGTACAATTATATGTTTCCGCTGAAGCAGAGAAAAAGGATTCTAGCAAGCTCATCAGAGGAGTCTGTAATCTGTTACATATTTCACAGTAATTAAGCAATTGAGGCTTTGCGCTCCCTTGACTTCTCTTCCAGCACCTCCGTGAGATATTTTTGGCTGAAAAATCTCAACAACTGTTCATGGATTCCTACAAAATTTGATCCAAAAACTGTGAAAAGTGGATGAGTCTGTATGACTGGAAATGTACGACTTACATAGGTCAAAGTTCTTCTTATCATTCAAATTTTTAAACCAATGGCATTTGACGTTTTCGGTTAAGGGTAGACTGTTTATAGAGTGTCATAACAGGGATATAATTGATGACAGCAGGTCAAAGTTTTAACTAATCCATTAAACAACAATTAGACTGGTTGGTAACTTTGAACAGAAATTCTTGATTCCCAAACAATGTACCCTCTTATACCAGGTGGTCCTCTGGCATTGCCTCTTGGGTTACCATTGTTTTTTGTTTTTTTTTTGTGTTTTTTTAAATTTGTTTGCTGGGTTTGTTTGTTTTATTTTGTTTTAGCACAAATACTAGAATATTAAAGTGTTAAGCTAGGATGATGAACATGTTGCACATTTTGGTACTACACATCAGCATGTTAGCGTTGTCATTGTAAATTTAGGCCAGAATTTAGCTTAAAGCACCACTTGGTCAGTGGTACAAATTACCCACTAATGCTTCTCCATCTTCCTCCAGAAACAGCACGGTCCTCAACTCTAAAGTTTTATCAGTGACCATCAAGCCCACTCCTGCTTCCCTCTCTGCTCCAGTTGTAGTTGAGTTTTCTCACCTGTACAACGTGAGTTACATTTGTCAAAGCAATTTCAGATATCAAGATATTGTAATATAATGTTATAAAACTGATGTTCTTTGAAGGTGATCGTGTTTTTTATGTTTATCATCCATTAGGGGACTACCAACCAGACCTGCATATCCTGGGATGAAAGTGATAGGTAAGATCAGCTTGCTAATGTTTGGAAAAGAGAGTGGACATTAACTGACTCTATTGATTGTTTGTGGGTAATGTATGAACAAGTATTGTGGGAGCTTGCACCCTTCTAGGAGCTCAGAATCAGGATATTTCAGCCTCTGGAGCCCACTGTTTTAAGCTATCTTTATTGGGTCATCAGACTTTATGACGATGAACCACAATAAATTTGATGACATAATGATCATCCATTTAGTGACGCTGTCAAATCAAATGACCTTCTTGTGTACTGTCAACATGAAAACCTAAATGGCATATGAATGTATAGCATTAATGGACAGCATTTTCATGCTTAGCCGGGGTGGAAATGGTGGAGGACAAAGCTAAATCAAAACAGGCTTGTGCCTTCAAGGACCATAAGCAAAGCTTTGGACTCGTTTCTAACCCTTTCATGAAATAAAATGAAGTCTCTAACTAGGTTTTCAGGTTTGCCTTTAGTAGTTTGTTTAAATAGTCTCATATTGTATCGATGCACAGGCGACAAGTCAAACTATACCGCTTTGGCTAACTGAGGAGACATTAAATGGTCCAGATCCTATTTGTAATTATTTAATGACAAGGTGTTAAACCTTTGCATACAGTCTACAGCTTGAGGTCTAAGAGACACTGTGTCCCCTCTGAAAGTTCCACGGCTGGCCAGATTGTTTTTTATCTTGACAAAGTCAGTGCACTGCTCCCCAGTGGAAGGTACTGAGTGTGTTGGACAGCTCCACAGCTCTTGTCTGGGAAAACGCTAACCCCACGCTATCACTGTTACGACACTGATGCAGCATGTGGAAAATTAAAAGTGTCGCTCACAGCTTTTATTCCCCTCTCTGCCCACGCACACACATCAACATGTACGATAGAGAGCAGTTCAGAGTCTACTGAGAGAGAGAGACAGAGAGGGAGAGAGTGACAAGCACGACAGGATAGAAAAGGAGGAACAATTCACATTGAACAGTTAAGTTTTACTGCTTCTGCAGATTCAAAGCACTGCTCATTTACTCCTTGCTTTTTAAGTGCTATATTTGTTTAAGACAGGAAAATAGTGCAAGCAAGTTAGACTGTGTACTCTGAGCGAGAGAGGGAGAAAGAAAGAGCCAAACTTTTTGCAGCATTATTGCAATGCAGGTTTAGACATTTGCATTTAGATGGGTGCGAAAACTTGTGTTACATAGACGAAGAGCAGAACATTCATTGCCACAGTCAAGGGATTAAAATAAGTTTGGCAAGGGACATATAGACCTGCAGCAGGAAACAGAGTCAAACACAGAATCAGAAGTGTTTTGGAGAAAAAGTAATCTTGAAAAGATGTTAATGTGACAGCCTGCTCTAACAAGGAAAAAAATAAATATAGTTTGAAACACACATTTGACACCGTGTCCACAATTATTTAAACTTACTGCTGTGTGTTATGCAAAACACTGAGCTACTATTCCTTACTAAAAAAACAGACCTGAACTTGGGGGCTTATATTGTAAGAATACTGTTTCATACAGGTTTTTCTTCAAAAGCTTACAAGTACAATGGTTCCCTAACTGTTTTAGACCAGCCTTTAAAGGAGACTTTTCAGGAAATTGTAATCCGTTCAATTCATAAAAGTACTCACATGTACATAGGTGCTGTGCTCATGGGGTACCGATATTTTATTTCATATTGTTTTGTATAAATAATAAGTGAAATAATAAAGGTCCATTTTCAAATCTCAGAACAAAAGCCAGGGATTCTCCTGTAGATTTACACACAAAAATTAACTAAAAATAAAAAATAACTACAACGGAATATGCTAGTATGTTTAAAGTATTCCTTAAGTTTTCTAATATTACCTTGTGTTTTAGCCTTTCAGCAGCAAACAAACAAAGGCTTGCAGCCTTTTAGAGGGACATTTGAGTTTGCTGTTGATGTGTGGACAGCCCACAGATGTGTCTGCACTAAGAGGTGCTGTCTTGTCTCGTTTTCATATATGCCAGGGATGAGAGAGAGCAACGTGACATACACAGCTTTTGATAATGGGAATGTGCAATACCACGGTGAATGTGCTATCTGCAACAATGGATATGTGTCTTCCAAAAGCTGCCAAAACCTGTCCATTAAAGCATTATTCAAGATTCAGATTCAGTCCTGTCGGACTGTGCTGAAGACTGAAATGTATCAGCATTTCTTTGAGTTCTTCATACAGTGTCGAATCTTTCCTTCGCCTGCTCAAATGGCCTCTATCCAATTTTTAGGAGCCTGATAAGCTCCTGAAAAATTTTGAAACCAGAAAGTGCCTTTAACTACTCAGCTGGCAGCCAGAAATTGTAATATTGTTAATATCATTTTGTGCATACAGAGTTTTTAATGTAGTTATTTTGAAATAATTGCTTTTCCTGCTGTTTTAATTTTTTTAAGCTACAACATTAAAAGCATTAAAACGTTAATGTTTAAAATTTCTGTGAGGATGCCTTCTTAAAAACATGCAATAGTTATGACAAATCTTGAACTCATTTGGGAAAATGCTGCTCAGATGGCACAGGCACTAAATTCTCTTCTTTCCTGGTCCACTTTTGCCATTAACAGCTGAGGGAAGTGTTCAGTTTTATAAACAGTAGCTCAACACAGATTCCAAATTATGGTACAATAAAAGTGGAGTTGCGCCGGGTGCACGATAGGGCCCATGGAGTCTATCAGTTTGAGACCATGTAGAAAGAAGTTTTATAAAATTTTCACAATACTTTATGTTTAATTAAGTCTAATGTGCTTTTGATGATGCTGGCCCTGGTCACCTCTCTGATGTCACCCAAAAAGCACAAGCAACAACATAGCAGGACAGAAAATGGCAGAAACATAGCAAGGACCAGGAATCTAATTTCTTTTTGTCTGGGTGTGCTTTTGGGGGTTGGGGCTGGGTGGAGACATGCTCTATGCAAAATTAAAATCCATCTTGGACAACAGCTATGATTAATGAGTTAATATTTTGGAGAGAAATTGGAATCTGAGGGGGCGTCCTTGTCATGTTGATAAGAGCTGTGAGGCAGCCTGGGTCTTCACTTGCACCACACTTTAATCTCCCGAAATCAATAACAAGAACATCAGCAGCTTCTTTGTGCCATTCTCACTCTCACTCACACTGACATTATTACTTAGCTTTGTTTACAATATGTCTCACCTGATGTACTATAAATACCAGTACTAAAGGTGATTTGGCATCAGTCTGTTGTAGGCGTGCAGTCTCTGAGAATATTTTACCAATGCAATACTTTTATTTGGATACAAAAAGTGTTATGAATATTTTTTTTTTTAGTACGAAGAGAGAGAATAAGAATTTCATGCAAATTTAGGTTCTCTGCAATAAGCACAACAAGCATTCTGCAGTTCATGGTCAGTGCACCAAATCCCCAGCTCATGAGGTATCCTCTTGTTATAAAGGCTTAAACATTCTAATTAAGGTTATATCAAGTGAAGATTTTGTAAAATGAGATACTTAACAGCTAGAAATCACTGAAAAGTGATCCTCTATTATTGTGAATCTAAATCCTAAATTGAATTCATATTTAACTCTTGTACTGAAATCACTGTTCTTTGAGCAAGACTTCCCTTCTGTGTTTAAAACCAAATGATTCCACAGATGTGGATCATCTGTAGTACTCATCTTGCCAAACCAGAATATAGATGGCTGTGTCCCGTAAGAAAGATTGTGTTTGCAATTCTATAGAACACTTTATCTAAAATTTATAGCCTTAAGTTTAACCCTGAACATTTTTGACTGGAAAAGAATTTAGTCCATGCTATTTTTTTCACTAATTTTGTCATGTCCCCTCATGCACTGCTGTCAGCACTGCTCACAGATGATCATACAAAGCAGATATGAAAGCAATCAAAGCAGGTCAGTGACTTTAAAACCTGTGCCCAGGCTTTACATTGTTTACCAGACTGCAGTCGCTAACTAGCCTCTCCTCTGATCATACAAATCAACCTTGCTGTCTTACTTAGTTTACAGAGTCAGCGCTGATGTTGAGGAGCAGCTCATCAAAGACGCCGGAGCTGACCACAGTGGACATTTCATCAATTACCAGAATACAATTACAGCAGAGGAGCTGTAGTTTAGTAGACAGGAGACGTTTGGTCACAAGTATTTTAGAATTGAGAGGCTGCACCAGGGGTAACAGACTTGACACATTAGACTGTAGTTAAATTCAAAATATGCTAATCCATTTTCACTCATATGTAAACCAGCTTACCAACTGTTTAAGAGCACAGGGTATAAAAAAAGA
>JAUZTA010000030.1:25289835-25300398 GCA_034780835.1 Ctenochaetus striatus
ACTCACGCCTTCTCTCCTCCCCCTTTGCCACTTGCGCCGGTGGGAGGGACGGAGGCGTGGATGCGCCGCAGTGCGCCTGGCTGCGCGGTTCACGAAAATTGCAAAGTGCGCCGGCCACATCCAGTTGGCGAGGCGTAGGTGCGGCGTAGGGCATGTGCGCCGCGCCTGCGCCTGGTCTACGAAATTAGAGCCCTAGATGTTTATGTCTAAATGTTTATTGATAAGCCTCCTCAGTGGCAACTCGGTATGTGGTGGAATTTACTACAGCAACTATTCATGATCATGTCTTTGTTTTATTAAAGGCTTCATGTCATGTTTTTCATTCATACAACAGATTAACTTCGTTTTACTTTGCAGTGCAAGGCTTCCAGCAATCATTTCCATTCCACGGTTTCCAAATGGTGTGCAAGCAAAATTGGATGCCAAGGAACCATGCCACAAGGTTGCAAAGTATAGGCACACAATAGTGCGCTGTTTGTATGAGATGATGGCTCAGTATTCAATGTAAGTGACAATTTCAGCAATTAAATTAGAATTTACAAATAAAAAACTATGCCATACTGTAATAATACATGTATCTTACAAATGACCCCAACCCACAGGTTTCCAAGTAACACAGACTACGTTAACGTTGCCAAAGCATTGATCTCAGTGGCTATGTAAGTATGGATGGATGGAATATGATTATGAAATATTATTTTTAAAGAAAAGAAATGATCAAGTACAAATAGTTTGAAACTATATGATAATTGCCAGTTCTTAATGTCAGCTGTGTGTTTCTGAAAGTACAAAGAGAAATATGCCCGATCCAAGAAATCAAAGGCAACCGACGAATCCGCAGCCGTGAAACAGCATCGAGCAGCGTCATCATCAGTAAGTCATGTTCGTGTTCCCATTGAATTGGACTGTTGGACACTATACAAAATAATCACTGGCGTTAACTTCAGTTTAATGGGAGTTCCATTACACGTTCCATTACAGTAACAGCCCAGATTCAATTGTGTTGTGTGTAACTGACTGCCATGGATATGTGTTTCACGGTTGTTATGTATGATTGTCTTTGTCCTTTATAGTTTGCTGTTATCAAAGAGGATGTCACCTCCATTGAGGCACACATAAAAGTGTTAAGGGAAGAATATAGAAAGATGCAGCCTGATCTGAATATTGTCCGAGACTGAATAAGAAGAATCATTTGCGTGGAGAAGAAAGGAAATTCTGGAGGGAGTTTCAGGGTCTGACATAATTAAGAAGTACCCATTTCTGTTGACAACTTCTGGTGCAAGTTTTTAGAATATAATTGAATATAATCCTGTTTTCTCATCTTTTCCCCTGATCTTGTTTTGTATTATTCTCCTCTTAGTTATATGATGAAGTGGACTCCATGCACTCTTCCATAGTGCCAGTCTATCAGCGCATTAACGACAACCTAACTGCAGAGCGTCCGAAGATCCTGACTTTAGTGAAGGATTCCTCTCCACTTAAGTAAATCTACCTAGACGCAAGAGCTGATGTCTTGACTGAGGATCATGCAGGTACTGATCACCTCTACAAATCTCTATCAGCTTAGTTTTGATTGCCAAAGAGCAGTTAAATTTAACTCCTTGTTAGTAAAGGTTTTCACAAACCCCAGTTTAGTGATCCAAATCAAATTGTATTTGCTTGTTTTTGTTTTGTTTTTGTTTTTTTCCCAGTCATTGACTTCAGAGGTGCCATTGTCCTCCTGCCATCAATCTTCAAGGAAAAGATTGAAACTTGATCATTCGGGGACAGGTAAGATAATTAACTGGTTTAGGTAACGTGTAACATCAGAATGCTTTGGTGTTTGTACATCTGACCAATCTCCCCCTTTTCTTTCTTTCTTTGCCCTCTTTTACTGTACAGGATGAGCCAAACACCCCTTACCCGACAGTTCAACTAAAGGACCAAGATTGGAAGACCATTTTTACTGGCAGATCATCAAAGTTGACGACGTTGAGGTGTTCTCCTGCAAAGGGATTGAAGAAGCATTCAGCACTGTGTTTTGTATGTATTTCGTATTCAACATAGAATATCCTTCCCACCTGAAAAACACAATGACATTCTTCCAGAGGATTATTGCTCAGATATTGCTGGAGGGAGAGAAGGTCTCCACACCTGTGACCCTTGTTATTAACCTCCTATACTGAACAACATGCCACCACTACATCAGTGCACTATCACATGTGTTGGGTGTTATGTAGCAAAATTTTGCATCCGTTTTCTTTTGACGGTCACTTGCACATGCATGGTTACATACAGCGCAATGAGCACAGATTAAGAGGGAGGGAGATGAGAGAGACAACTTGAGCTACAAACAGAAAAACAGGTTGGGAAGGTGAGAAAATGAATGACAGCAGGAAACACAGTAAAATTTGGGTGCATTTCAGTGTCATAGACAGTTCAAAGGCAGAATGTAGACTGTGCAAGATGAAAATCTCATATCGAGCTGGCTCCACAAACAACCTGCACAGGCACATGAGAACTGAATGCCAATCTTCACTACAGACTAGCTAAAACTGTTACCTGGATGCTGCTTTTTTCTTTTTCTTTTACACATTTATCTTGTTACTACCTTTCTACATAGCGATAGAGCATTACCTCTGGAAATACTGATATACAAGCTCAGGTTTGGACAAAACTATTTAGTAACACGCATCAAAAAATACTTGCAGACAAGTATTATTTATTTACTAAGTGATTTTGTTTACCAGGTTATAAGGAGGTAAAAAGGGATACCAAGTTCCAGAATGGTGCCTCTTTCATTATTTTGATAGTTGCTTCAAGGTGCAAGAACAGGTTTTTCAGGCTTCATTAAATGGCATATTATTATTATTTTTTAAATCTTAGCCAGTTTTGTTCTTGCTGACTCCTTTTACATTGCTAGTTCAAATTACTATATTGACTACTCAATTATGAGCAGAAGTTATATAGTGCACAGTCAGTAGAATAGCATATATGTGAAAACATTATCGTAACCTGCACCAGCTCATTACTATGGAGTGTTATCTATGATGGAGCTCTTTTGGACCAAAAAGGTAACAACTGTCTGCTCTCAAGTCTGGCCCATCATAAAAAAAAATGTGAAACTGTATATAATTGCATAAGTTATGCAATGCTAATGACTGACTGGTCCAAGCCATTTTTTATTTTTTTTATCAAAGGTTTTTTTTCTGGCAAAACTGTCTGTGGCAACCACAACAGAATTATCTCAGGGTAGCCCTCGATGCATGTAAATACAAGTATATAAGCAAATCTTTCTGCACTTCCACTTCTTAAAAAAAATCTTGGCCTGACACAGCATATAAAGTAGCTAAGAGATATTAGAAGCACAGGACATGCAAGGTAAAGGTTGTGTAAAGGTCAAGGTGGAGTTTAAATGCCTGTTGGGAATGTTTGGGAATTTTATTTACCTTATTGAAAAAGGTGAAATGATGTAGGAAGTATATTGTGGGTCTGTGTTTGCTAATAAACAAAGCAATCATTTAGATTATGTGTTAGGGTAGAGTACTTATACACGTAAAATGTGGGTGGGGAAAAAAAAAAAAAAACGTTCACCTGTGGTATCCCATCTAGTCCTTCTCAAAATGACCCTCGTGTAGTATCATGTATGTATATCACGTCTGAAAAGCAGCCAGCAGAAATAATGAGATCTAGGTGTAGGAAGCAGCTCACTGTGAGGGGAACATTTCCAAACTGGCAATCACAACTCATTTTAAAGTAATACATTCAAAGAAAGCACAATATGAATTGTCAAACTGTTGACTCCAAAAAAATTGGAGCCACCAAACTAAAATGAGAAATGTGTTGAGTCGAAGGTGGAACTTTAGAATAGATACAATAGCATATTATTACTGTTGTTATTCCTTGCAAATGTCATAGTGAATGTGGAGGAAACTTGCATTGGAGGAGAGCTGATGCTGAAATAGCTCTTAAAGGTTAGGTTATATCCAGCATAGGGCATGGCTACCTTTTTACAAAGGTTAAACACTTGCATTATGAACTAACATGATCCCCACAGTGAAAGTACATTGATGTTAAAATTGCTACAGAAACATACACAAACTTTTGAAGTTTGATATTCATGGCAAACCATCCATGAAAATTAATAACAAACATAACTAACCCTTTTGTGGTATTCACTTCTTGGCCTGTTAATGTAATGATATTATTTGCATTTTAAACTTAAACAGAATTCAAAAAACAAAACATACAAAAAAACCCTTCTTTGTTGCAAATTTGATGAACTTATTTTTATTTCTACTTTTTAAACTTACTGTTTATTTTATTTATTATTGTTACAAACTGCTTATTTATATAAATTATATATAAAACTGTTAGTATGGAAAACATTGTCGGTAATGTACGATAATGTTGGTGGCAAGAAGCATATTGTTCTTTTAACAAAGATTTTAGTCTGGTTTGATGACCTGTCAGGATTTTGCAAGACAGATTCACAAATTGTAGCCAAAAAGGGTAGCAAATACACATGCAACAGACACCTGCTGACCAAAAAACAAAAAGGGTGCACAGTGGTAATGATCAGTGGTTAGTTAACATGCTGTTGAGTGATGATGGAAGTTTTCTGTGTTTTTATGTTCTTCAGTGAATTTCACTGTTAAATATCCTTTGAATTGTATTTCATGTGGAATTAATTGTAAATTCCTTCAATTAACATATTCAAGAATTAGATGTCCTTGTGCTGAAATGGATGAATTTAGAATCTGAAGTCTGACTTCAAGTTTAATCTAAAATAGACCCTGAGTCTGTCTTTGAGAAACCATCCCATAATGCTTGCCTTGAATGCTTCAAGTCAAACCGACATGGTGAACCACCTCATAAATATCTACATTTGTTAACACGCTACACATGAGCTTGGAGGAAAGTTGGGTTCCAATAATTCAAGGACATTGGTTTAATTCTAAATAATCAATGTATCATTTTGTTGAAAAAAAATCTTCACTCAAGCACTTACTAACTTGTTCTGGAGCTTTTTAAACATATGGTCCTCTTTAGCTCTTCAGTTGTCATGAAAGTGTAGATGCTCAATTGTTCCATCATTCTGAGTATATTAAAGACTTTTCATCCATGTTTGCCCTAAAATTTGGTGTGATTACATTTTTGACCTCGGAAACAGCAGCTGAATGAGAGCAAAATAAAATTATTTAGTTAAACACTAATGTTGTGTAATTAGAAAAATAGCCACATAAGATATCTCTTTTTCCTAGAGCTTTCTGGCCTAACAGGTGTGCAGGTTCTTTTTGCTGATGTATCTGTGTGATACAGTTCAAAGCTTTTATAAAAAAAACCTCTGCTCTTCTTTTCTTCTGTTATTTTAAGTTGACTACAGACCATCCACCTAATTTCAACACACTTAGTTTATAAAGCTTAGGCTCAATGTCAGTCACCAGGAAAGCAGTTGCCAATATTTACAAGGTTTGACTTGTCTTTGTGAAGAAGAAAGGTGGGTTAGGCTGGCCAAAGCGTTTATCCTGTCCTCTCTAGTTCATCTTTGATGGTGAGGAAGAAAAAAGAGACTAGCTTTTGAGCTACCATCAGGGGACTGAGAAAAATCCATGGTCGCCCAGCTTGTCAGAGGTAACCTATTGGGATTTCAGATGTGCCGCTGTGAGTAAAGCCCCCCTGAGAGAAGAAAAGACAACCATGTACATTCACAGGGCTTTCATGACGATGAACACTGCACTGTCTAGACACATATTGTTAGAATGATCAGGATTGCTGTGGGTGCTCACCAGGTGGCCCAAATAAAAGGAGGGATGTTAGAGCAAACACGAGGCAGCATATCTGAGTCAGAAGATGAAGAAAATAATATATAGCATTTTATTTAATAGGACATGTTTCACCTCATAAGGGGCAGGAAGTCCCAGTCTAAAATGAGTTTTCAGAGGTCTCTGTGTAATAAAAATTTTATAATGCTGTCATACTCTGTGTGGAGATTTTATTTCTTTGGAGAGGAAGACAAGTCTATTTATTGCTTGTTACACTGATTCAGGTGTGTCTGCATACAATCATACTGCTCAGTGCTCTTGCAGCATTTTATAGAAACTTGACTTTTGGACCATAATTATCTCATTTGCATTCATTTACAACCTATAAAAATAGACAGATTGAATCCATTGTAATTTGCCTCACTCTGCTCATCTTGTGTGGGGTGGGCTGCACACCTTCACCCAATCAGAATTTAAATTAGCCTCTTCATCAAAATACCATAAAAATAGTAACCACAAATAGGATATTATTTGCTAGGGATTTGTCAAGGACAACCAAAAAGTAATTTAAAGTATATTTGCTGACCATATATATATATATATATTTGTTTAATTTGCTTGAATGGCAACAAAATGCTTCTTTCTATAATTTAAATGTTCAAGGATGAATATGAAGTGGCATTTCCCTATCTCTGTGGAACCATTGAGATTAAGCTGTAATTCACAACCTTTTTCATTCAAGTGACTTTTCTACAATTCAACTTTTGAATACCTGTATTTGCACTTTATAATCAGCACACTATTGTACATCTGCTATTTTAAGAGCTGTTATACTGACTGAAGCCCACAGGAGACAGGGATATAGACATTTTCTACCCCAGGTTTCCCATTTTTCTCTTTTTGCATGTATGTGGGCACAGAAATGAAAAGACACAAGATTATGTAGAAATACCACTTGGCTCACAGTCTAACATTTACTAAACAGCAACAGGATTGTAATCATTGTAGATGGTCTTTCCCTTTGATGGTGAGGAAGTTTTGGGTTATTCTTTCATTTTCAGCACAGTGGGTTCCATTACTGATCATATGTAAATGAAAATCAATAATAGTGAGCCGAAGACTTCAGAATATCCTCATGTGACTGGGAGCTTTTTGCAAAAAGGCAATATAAGGAGCAGAGGAAATGAAAATAAAATACAGTTAAGCAGTTGTGAGTATACAACTGAAAAAAATATAGAAAAAAACAATGGGATGGATGACTATTTGGGTGTATTTTCTATGATGTTCCTCTTTTGAACAGAAGAGGATCATCATGCTCTCACCCTGCAAAGAGTAGTAGATGTTAGTGGACCTCAGAAAGCAGCTAGTCTTCCCAAGAGAGATCATGACAGCCACTCCATGACCAAATATTGTCCTGTGGTCTGAAGAGGAGAAGAGTCCTTCTCATCAAGCTTATGATCCTCTTGGAAGAGGGTATTACAGCAGTCTATGAGAGGAAGCACCTCAAGTACTCTGAGCTTGCTGAGCTCTGAATGCCAGGGTTTACCCCATGGAGCTCAGTCCCTGGGGCTTTGTTGGCAAAACAGTGGTCCAACTGTTCCATGGTGCTGGAATGACTGGGTCTAACCCGTAGAAAGCCATGAAGGAGCTCAGAGAGGAGGCACAGAAAATGAGTGACTGGCTGTGGCTCAAAAGTAATGGTGACGATATAGGGCCAACACCACTGTAAAGACAGCTGCAGGGGGTGGCAGGGAGATGTCCCCTTTATGCCACCACCCCCATGCCAGGAGATGTATTGGTATAGAGGGTGAAACATCATTGACTGGTGGCCTCCAGCTGATGACCCTGCCACTGACCGAACAACACTGGTGGAAATGCTACAGGCTGAATGCTGAGGCAGAGATCAACACCTCACCCATACAATGATAAAAAGCAGAAACACATTTAACAACCGATAATTTACAAATGCATTGCCAGCTAACCAGGGAGTAAAAACAGGATTACTGTTCGAGGTTTCCTCTCAACCTCCAGCTGCTAGAGAACTTCCTGGTTGTCTAACCATTTTACATTGCATTAGAAATGACTATCGATCTTTCTATAATAAGAATGTTTCAAATTACAATGTCTCTTTACAGCAGAGAAGCACAAAACTGTGTATGACAAACCCTGCACAAAAAACAGACACACACAGAGACTAGCCAGTGAACATAGTTGAGAATTTCCCTCAGGAGTTGATGGAGACCAAAAGCATAGTTGAAAGATGTGAACATTGGTCTTATTTTTAACAAGTGCACAAACACAAATGCAATCCCAAATGAATAATGCTGTTGGTCTGGATTTTTTTTTAGTCTTTTACTGATAAATGTTTTGGTTACACAATTTACATTATTGGTGGGCTAAATTATTTTAAAGGAAGGAAAAGTTTGTTTTTTGGTTTGTTTGTTTTTTGCTAATTTTAAAAATTAGCAAAAGCACTTACTGAAACCAGGTACTCCAAAAAACAACAACTGTTAAAGTTCCATTTAGAAATAAAATTACAAAGCTTATACACACTGTATGTTTAAGACAAGTATTTGTGAACAGAAACAGGATGTATTTTTTCCTCTTTTAATTTTAATCATCATATGAATTAGAATACGAGATTGTAATGCTTGAGATATACTAAAAAATGCAGCAAAAACAAAAGACTAAGGCTTTAGATGAGAGTGGCAGTCATGAAGATAAAGGCAGTCAAATGTAAGGCAAACAATACTACAAGGTAGGGTTAGCAAAAATCTACAATCCAGAGAACACAAAGGCCAAACACCATGAGAAACTAATACTAAGGTTTTGGAGCAATGAACACACTACGTCTAATAAAGACGATCTGGTAGATTACTACTGGAAACGGCAGTGCTAGTAATGGGGTGATCTGACTGCAAGTTTAGGAGCAGGTGTGTGATGAAGAGCAGGTGTGGGTAATCAGGAGTGCAGGAAACACAAAGAGGTGGAACTGACACAACAGGGGGTTAAACATTTCAAAATAAAACAGGAACAAACAAAATATGGCAATATTAATTTTACAACACACAAAAAACATGACATTTATAGAGGAAGTTTTTCAAATGTTCCACTGAATCCAAATAATAAACACTGGGTTTATACAGACTGCTGGAGAGGGGTAGGTATGCTAAGTGCTGTTAAGTCTTAAATATATTTTACTGTGTTGTATGTCTGTAGAAAACTGTGGGTTTGTTCTGGTCCAGCAGATGGGCTCACAGTTTGATTTAAATTAGAGTTGAGCCTCCCTGTTCGTCTGGCACTTCACGCATGTAAAACCCCACCCATTCTCCATTCCAGTTGCTGGCAGTATGGGACAACAATTTTATTTGTCAACAATAAATTTAAATCAAGAATTGTATGTTCATACATGTAATGTATAATGTGTGTGATGGCAGATCTCCTATCACAACCTCTCTAAAAAACAAACATCAGTGCCATGTTCTTCTTCTTCTCTCTCTGTGCAAACTAGGCAGGGCATTACCAATGGAACTTCAGTGTTAAACAGGAGCTGATAATGAAGCATGCACATTCCACTTGTTTGCTTTGCCTACGAGGTCCCAGATTTTCAGGGGTGAGCAGATGTCCTCACAGAAGTTGCCTCAGACCTTCACAGACAAGGGCAGATGACGACATTCACATTCAAGACGTTGTTATTTTGTTGTAGCTCTTATGGCTCTGGAAACATGGCTTAAAATGGTAAAAATTACATATATTTCAAAGTTGATTGTCTCATTAAACGTATACAAAAATCTGAGTAAAATTAAATGTTTCTAGCTCTAGGAAGAACCTAGCTGAGGACCACTCATTTTGGGGATACTACTATTGAGACTGACTTGGTGTGTCAGATCACATTTTGATTGACTCCTTGGATCCCACCATTGTCAACTATCTCTTATCTCCAGGAAAATCAAGAAGCAAAGCAGAAACGGCGTGGTTCAGCACCATCTGTTTGAGCCCTCTAATAGGGCGGGTCAGCCAACAGGATATAGTCAATAGGATTCAGCTAACATTATGTTAGCTAGAAACCACCGGGGCTTCTTGGCTGTAAGCAACATCCAAAACAGTACGTATAATGAAAAAGATCACACAATTAGCAATTGGTCTGTAGTGTCACATAGTGGAGTTAATGAATGAAAGTCTTGTGCAGTCTGTGCAGTGTAGAACACACATGACAACTCAGAGCAGCGATAGTGTCCAGTGCCATGGCCATGTCTGTGCCCTCCTGATGCGCACAGGGGTGCCAAGACCCATTCAACGCTACTTGCAGCTTCAACAGTATTTGAAATTATAAAAATTCACATGCAGACAGGTCAGAAGATCCCAAATAGTCTTATCACAGACATAAATCCTCGGGTCATTAGAGCTAGTGTTACCCTTCTAACTAGTGTTTTAATCGGTTCTTCCCTATAAACCAGTGCTTCTCAATTGTTTTCTGTTGAGCCCCCCCTAGGAAGAAGAAAACATTTTGCACCCCCCACCCTCCGCCATGATTATAAATAGTATCATTAGTCTATAAAGTTGTTACCAGTACACCTCTGCATAGCATTGTATCCTTATTAACATTAAGGAAAACCCCAAAAAAGAAAAAAGAAATAAATATAGATCCACTTACAACAAAGAATAACTTTATTAACCTTGTTTTTTAGTTTGAACCAGAAAAGATTTAAAGTGCATCAATTTGCCTTAAATTCAACTAAATTTAATTCTTATGTAAACTATAAACATTTTTCAACCAACTAATTGAGCCATTTGATTTTGAAAAATAAACTTAAATAAA
>JAUZTA010000030.1:25542754-25556849 GCA_034780835.1 Ctenochaetus striatus
CCTGTGTTATATTTTTCTGTGTAAATATCCCATGTTACAACGTGAACATCTGCGACTTAAAGATAAGTGCGGCCTATATATGTACAAAATCTGTTTTCTTTTTAAATTTAGTGGGTGCGGCTTATATTCAGGTGCTCTCAATAGTCCGAAAATTACGGTACATCCATTCTGATCATTTTTAATTAAACTTCAGTGTTTTGTTTTGTCCATCAGAAGGAAACTAATGAGCAGCAGAGGCCATCTGAGCTTCTAAATCTATTAAAACACAGTTGATTTTCTGCAGTTTAGCAAACTTTACATTACATGTAAAATTAGTCATGTTAAAGTTTCTTTGAAAAGCAGACTCTGTAAACTTATGGCTCATCTTTTTGAGATTATTGTCTGAATTTTATTACTTCTCTACTTTGTTTTTGCATTCAGGGTTCTAACAGGAGAACAAGCCTCACCAGCATCTCCTGCAGGTAAAACCATCTTTAACTCTCCTTTTATCTCTCAGAGTGAAGAAAAAGTTGGTGTAAACTTGACCTTCGACCAGCGGTTGCATTCTTTGGAGATGCGTCAGGCCCAGGCCGACATGTTGCTCCATGTGCATGCGGCGCTGCTGCGGGAGCTGCAGGCTCAGGTCAGCAACCTGTCAGCCGCCGTGCAGAACATGAGCCGCAGCTCAGGCTGCACCATCAACGTCATCAAAACCACGCCGCTGCTCAGCATGCGAGACACGCTGCCACCAGGTACACATGCATCAGACACAGTGGTGAGTCGGACGTTGCAGGATGTTCATGCAACCTCACTAACAAAACTGCAGCAGCTTTTCTTTCTGCACAACCTCTGATGGTTATATGTGTTTGTATCAAAGAACTGTAATAAAATCTGATTTTGCACTTGATGTTTTATCAACAGTTAAGCAACTAGCAGTCAGATTTATTTTCTTGGCTTTGCCTGTCTGAAACCAGCTGTTGCTGTTGTTTGTATATTTCCTGTTTGCTTTGTATGATGCAGTGATGTTGCAGAGAGACTTAAAGCTACGGAAGCCCTAAGTGGACATGGTTTAATTTTTTTTTACAAGCCGATTTCTCGAGATAACGAGATAATAACTCATTAAAACAAACAAAAAAAAATAACTTTGTTTTCTCGAGATAACGAGTTATTATCTCGTTATCTCGAGAAAACGGCTTGAAAAAAAAACCATGTCCGCTTAGGGCTCCCGTATAAAGCTGAGGAAGATAATCTGATTTAATTTATTACAAACATCACTGAAACGAGAAATAAACCATCGTATCAATAAAGATACAATCTAAGTCTTTAACAATCACCTAAAATCTACAGATGTCGTAGTTTTAAGCATTTTGCAGCTTTCTACAGATGCATCACATTCACTTTCTTACAAAGGTCCAAGAACCATCATGCATTGCAGCTGACCTGCATAGCGTCCACAAAAGGCCAGAGATATTCTTCCACACAGGTGAACATTTTAAAACCACAACATTTAAAGGGTTTACGAACATAAAGGGATCAGTTACAGTCTGTGTGGTGCAAAATATTCTATTAATTAACCATTTTTAAGAATAACTTATTAACTGACTGGGACTTATGATGCAGTTTATTTAAGAGATTATGCACTTAATGCAAACACAACAAACATCTTAGAGTTTCAAACGTTTGTTAGTTGACAGTTTGAGTGTTTCATGGTTGTGAGTGAAGCCCTGTCTCTCTCTCTGTCTCTCTCTCAAATGTAGAGTTCCTGTCTTACTGTCCATCAGACTGTGCGTCTCTGTATCACAGTGGCGTTCATCGTTCTGGTGTTTACAGCATAGTCCTGTCGCCCGGCGCCACCCTGCCCGTCTACTGCGACATGGAGACTGAGGGTGAGACACATCTACACATCAGATATCATACCTGATGATCACACTTCATTCCACTGAGGAGCATTTAGCTGCAGTGCCAGATGTTTCCCTCAGTCACCGGCAGAGACCACAAACAGACCCAAAAGAGAGTCGGTGTTACTTCCATTCATTCATTCACCCGTTATGTAACTGCACAGTGTGTTCATATGCAAACACAGTTGCACTATCAGCTTGTGATAAGGTGATAATACGTCAGTGTTGTGTTTACAGTCTTTGTAAGTTAGATGATGTTGTGCTTGAGCTGCACAATCTGAAACAAACCTGTTGAAGCACATGAAACATGGAGCTTTGGAGGCTCCAAGAACAGGATGGATGTCCACTTTGCTCTGATAATCAACCCTTGATCCTCACTAATTACAGAGTATTTTCTTAGTGACCTTAAAAGTAACTGATGACTAAAACTTTACAACAGTAAGTCAAACTAAAGTCTCAAATCATGATTACTGACTTAAAACAAAACTTGGCTGTGGCAACACTGATGACGCTGATGTTATCGGTGATCAGATCAGCTGTTCTGTTAACACTGGGTCGGTGGTTGTTGCAGACTGGCTGATTTAAATGGTGTTGCATCAGTGATCAGTGTTGGTTTGATGATTCTGACAACATTTGTTTCATCTTTGTCACTTAAACAGTGTGTATTTGAACAAAGAGTTGTGATGCATTTGAAAGCTGCACCACCACACCCGCACTGTGAACATGTGTGTGTCTGTCGAGGTGTGTCGACCTTTTTGTGTGTATTTATGTCAATATTTGAACATTTTTGTGTGACTTGTGGCTCCCAGGTGGAGGCTGGACGGTGTTTCAGCGCCGGCATGACGGATCTGTGAGCTTCAACCGCGACTGGTTGGAGTATCGAGGTGGCTTCGGTGAGCCGCGAGGGGAGCACTGGCTGGGCAACCAACAGCTCCACCTGCTGTCTGACCGTGGCCACTACAGCCTCCGCATAGACCTGCAGGACTGGAGCCACGCCCACAGACACGCCCTGTATCACAGCTTCAGGTGCGCAGTCAGGTGGAGAGCAGATGATGTAGAGCAGCAGCAGTGGTGAAGTGACACCACATGTGGAGGTGGAGTCATTTTGTTTCCTTTTTCCAGAGTTTAAAGAGCAAAAACAAAATAATCAGGAATGGATTTAAGTGCTGCTCTCATTAAAAATGACCACATTAGCAAACCAGTCTGACCAGCAAACAGCAGGAACGTTGGTCACTTCCAAAGCCAAGGAGCTGGTCATCAGCCGACTGCGTCACTTCGTAGGTCGAGAGGTTTCAAAAAGCCTCATTCAGGAAGAAAACAGCCACTTTTACGAGCAGCTGACAGACTGTAACATTACTTAGTTGCTAGTTAAAGCTGACAAAATTTGCAGTCATCATGTCAAAGAGTCTGCTGCAAAAAAATTTATGAACGCTGATCAGTAAATCTGCCGCCATCTTCATCAGAAAAGACAGTCTGTTTGTCAGAGAGACTTGTTTTTCCTTCTGCAGGATAGAGAACGAGCAGAGCCGGTACCGCCTCCACGTGTCTGGTTTTAGTGGGACGGTGGAGGATTCGTTCGGTTGGTACCACGACCAGCAAGTATTCAGCACGCCAGACACCGGCAACATCTGTGCTGAGATCAGCCACGCCGGCTGGTGGTTCCACCAGTGTTTCTACGCCAACCTCAACGGCGTCTACTACAAGGTAGAACCACCTCAGATACTTTGACCAAAGATGAAGTCAGACTGTTGAATGTATGTCATCCGACCACGATAAAGCTCAAACTGTGTTTTTCCACCAGGGGGGACGCTATTCTCTAAGAGCTCACAACTTGCTGGGACCGGACGGCATCGTCTGGTTCTCCTGGAAAAGTTCAGACTTCTACTCTCTGAAGGCGGTCACCATGATGATACGACCGCGCAACTTCAGGCAGCGCTTGTCGCCATGACGATGGAGTGTTTGACATCAAGCAACAAGTTTTTCACAGACTGTAGTGTTGCTTTGCGTCAAATGACCACTAGCTCCCCCTAGTGCCTGAACCACATGAACATGTACATATCTTTAACAACACAGGTGAGGATTTCAAACACCAGAGATCAGCTAACACTTTTAATTTGGCGGTCACTTCCTTTAAATGGAGGTGACATAATGCTCCATGTAAACATGCAAACACTCCAGTCTTTGATCATTATTTCATAAAATGCTTTTGGTCTCACACACGTTGACTTGTCACACACTTTCACATGAGATGTTTTGAAGATGATGAATGTTTTAACCAAGTTAAATTAAAGCTCATTCTCTTTTAGTTGTTTATCTCGTCACCTCACCAGCAACATTTTACCTGAGGATTTTATTTTGACTTTTTTTAAAACTTGCTTCAGTCAAAAACACACTCAATACGCAAGCAGTTAGACTGGATTTGATTGCAGCTATGTTTCAAAATCATAATGAACAATTTACTTAATAAATACAGTTTTGCCCATGTGCTTAAATGTGGTAGGATTTTCTTTTTCTGAGCGTATTTACAGTAAACCATAAATAACTTTAAGCAATGGAGCACATTTCAGGCAAAATGAAAAAATCCAAACTTGTATAAATATAGGTTTATCTAGAGACTAAAGAGGACAAAAACCCCAAGAGATAACATAAATCCATCTGTACAAACTTGCTCACATAACAGTAATTGACCGCTGCTTAAGGGATCTGTTATAATGAATTCCATGACACTGTCTTACCTGGCATTTCAACAGGTCAAATTGCATATGATCTCAAGTCTCAGCCTCCTAAAGTCACTCAGGAATGATTACCACTGATATCTGGATAGAAAACATACAACATTTCCCATATCTGCCATCAATAACCTGGATGATACTTAAGTTTCTGGTAAAAAAAAAAAAAAATGTTGATCATGTATAAGGTAACTTTACTGTCCTGCCAATTACATAATTTCCTCCACCACAGTTATGTCACATACAATGAGGCAGCAGGTATCCCCAGTTTTTACTGAACAGTCACATTTTTTGTGTACACCTGTCAATTTTATATCTGCTTTTTTTCATTTTGTCTTTCTTGCAAGATAACAAAACAGAAAAAAAAAACGATAAAAGAATGGCTTTGCATATTATTCTGTGAAATTCAGTTATTCTGCATCACGGCAAAGTGCGCCACACCCAACCCTGTCATTTCTCCTCATCCAAACACAACGAAAAACAAGGAGACATCTTTACAAAAACTCCAGCTCTTATAGTGCAAAAGAATACACGAGGAGAAATGTTAACACAGAACTTCAGCCATTTTCCACCCAGCACTGTTTTCCATTTTTTCATCATACCGATTTATTATGACTTCAGTATTGTTAGTTATTTTACTCAATAGTGAATTAAACTGTGTTTTACCTTTTATCTAATTTTATCTGCATTTTATCTAAAATGAGACATTGCCAGAAAAAGATGAACTGAACTAATCATTTTCTGTTTGCCAGCTATGACAGCAGTCAGGCAGAAAATCAGGTCTCAGAGGTCACATCATTGAGTATGTGTTTATCCACATGTTGTTAATTAACATTTTGGAGACTGTCTTTCAGAGAACAATAGCATTAGTTGTTTCAGCATATGCTAGAAAACAACACATTTTCATTCAAGTGGCACAGCCCTCAAGTGGAGGCAAAATAACGAAAGCAAAGGAGGAAGTCAGGTGGTGTTGTTATAGAGTGACAAAGTAGATGGATGGATCAGAGAATCAACGTGTTTCTTCTTTTAAACTGGCAGCCAACATTGTCATTACAGCATGACCATGATCATTTCTTAATCACAATCATGTGGGTGTTACAGAATTGTAAGCAAAATGATAAAGCTTCATAAGATAGTTATTTTAACCTGCAAGGTTTCTCTAATCCTCACCAAAAGTGTAAAGGTAAAATTCTCCCCATTTTACTTGAATGCCCATAGGTACTGATGGGAAATGTAGTTAATTGAGGTAATAAATTCCTCAGTGTGTGACCGAGAAAGCAGTCACCCTGTTCTCTTGGTCAATATATGAGTAGCACACACTGAGGAATTTATAACTTTATTTGACTGTGTTTACCATAAACAAAATACTGATTGGAAATCCACATTGAAGTGGTGATTTTTTTTCCTTAACCATAGTGATGTGAAATCTTTAAAGGGGCTGGATTGTAAACAGTGATCTGTGACAGTTTTGAAAGGTACAAACAGTGGTATGGTCTGGCTGATAGGGGCACCATATCTGAGAACACTTGTCATAAATGTAAACACAGTGAAATGACATATTTTGTCTTAAATGTGGAGGTCTTACTGACATTTTTAGTTTTCACATATAAAAACATATGAAGGCTGCACATTTTCTCTCATGTAGAAAGAATGGTGAATCAGTAAAAGTACAATACAGTAAAGTTGATGGGAAACAGATCTTTGATGATGTTACAGGACTCTTTGTCCTGTTTCTTTTTTTTTCTGGCAGTTCATGCACATTGTTTCTGTACGTTGTTGCCTCCACTCTGACAAGTTTTCAACATAAAGACCAACCATAAAGAATTACAAGGGCAACAGACATGAAGCCTACTTTAAAAGAGGCCCTTAGGGGTCCACTTAGTTCCTTGATACTAAGAACAAGTCAGAATCCAAATTATGTTTAGTGTAAGCCAATCAGACTCATTAACAGCTAACCCTATATTTTACCCTGGCTACTTTTTTGAAAATGAATCCAGTTGTCTCTCTATTTTGGATCAGGTCTAAATAATTGTATCCAGTTTTCAGCAGAAGCGAGTAAATTGATCAAAGTAGCATAGTCAAACTTAATGCCGCAATTAAGTAGTATTGTTTAACAAAATCGTAAGCAGTGTAATAACTGTGTGATCTTGTTGTCTTGAGAATATCCTCATGGCACCCATAAAAAAATATGAACTGATTTTTTAAAATTTTTTGCAAACTTAAGAGACAAAGAAACATTTTGATAGCAGTATTGCTACAATGTCACTCTATAATGAAAAAGCATATGTGACTTGGATCAGAACTGATCGGTATGATGGAAAAACAAGCTAACAGTCCTGAATGACAATAGCTTTATTCTGTAATAGAGCTCACCAGCTTAGTCTGGGTGTGTTAGATGAGTGTTAGCTGCCATTGGTAATAATGACAGAGGTGCCTTTGTGTCCAGGGGTCTGCTCTGCCTGTATGCGCAGGTGAGGGGTCATATCATAGTGGGTGGGACTAGTGCTGGCTGAGGTGCAGTAGCCTCGAAGGCTCTCTGGGTCATAGAGGTGCTCCAGAGTGTAGCCTGTCAGGGAATAGGCTGTATGCTTGTCCAAGTAGGGCCGGGGATGAGAGTTGGAGGGATAAAGGGCTGGAGCTGGAGTGGGGGAAGTTGAGCACGGGCCTGGCCGACCAAACGGGTGGTGTAACGGCAAAGACAGTGGGGATAGGTCCATCTGGAGGTAGTCTTTGGGCTTGTGGAGGCGGTCAGACCCTGGACTGCTGATCCTGGACAGGGGGGCAGGGCTTGGTGCAGGGCTGATTACGTGACTCAATCCACGACACACCACTGCCTGTAGTGGCAGGGGTCCTTGAGCATGCTCTGGAGTAAAGCATGGACCAGGACCCTTGGGCAGTCCATTGGCTGGCCCCATCGGGGCGTCTGAAGGGCCCTTACGCAGCTGAAGTCGACTTTCTTCTTCCTTGATCATCTGCTGTGTGGCTCGGATCAGTGTCTCAATCTTGCTGGGTTCCTGTGGGCTGCAGCGGTAGTGATCGGCCTGGTACCGATCCCCTGAGTCACTCGCTGAGCCTCCGTCTGGAGAGCTGACCACGCTGTCCTCATCCCAGTGACCCCGGCCTACAGGACACAATGAAAACAGCTAGTGCTGAGGAAACATTAACAAGAATTAAAATGGCTAGTGCTGTGCTGACTCAGAACATATCTATTCAAACAGGGCTCATTGCTTGGCCTCCTTCAGCTTTGTTATTTAACATTTAACACAGGACATGCAGCTTTTTTCACTGAGTCAGTCAGAGCGCTGGAGCACCCACCCCACTGTGATGTGATGGTGTTAAAATCAAACAGCACCCACTGCACTCAGACATAGAGTTGAGTGGCTTCATCATAACCTATCCTGTATCCAAACAACAAAGCACCCTATACTGCATTTTCTTGCATCCACAGCAATACAACTGCAAATTTGGAAGTTACTCTGTTATTGGCTGTTCTGAAAAATGACCTCTGATTGGCTGCTGGATGTAGCAGCTATGATGTCAGCCACCATTAAATGCCTAGCAGTCATGGCTGCACTTAGCTACTGCATGCTCCTCAAATTTTTCTGTAGGACTCTCTGGCACCAACAAATGAAAAGAAGCATGATAAGAGTTACATGGCAAAACAGCACAAGAAGTGTGTGATATATTAACTATCATGGACTGACATAACATTACCGTTTAACAGCTCCAGTCTTCCAGTCAACCTCTTTGATCTATTAGGGGCTCAGAAATTTCATATGTGGGAGAATGTGAGCACAGAATACTGACTGTTAGCAGGTTCAGTCTAAAGCTATCATCACCTAAACTTAGAATTTTGTCTCTTCAAGGCCCAGGTCTTGGTCCTCACCATGGTAGCTGTGGATGGCTGTGATGTGTGGCATACTGCTGTCATATCCCTCGTGGTTCTCCAGGGAGCTCTTGCTCAGCGGTAGGATGGACCGGGCAGTGCCCCACCACGCATCCCTTCCAGACGGAGGTGGTCCAAGAAAATATCGTCCGGCCTCACATCGACCCCGCTCACAACCCTGCCCTTGTCCATGTGGGTGGAGGTGTGAGAGACCATCGCTGGTGGTGTGATGCTGCTGTTCAGACAGGCTGTGGCAAAGTGTGCGAGGATCCGTGAACTTCCTGTATACACAGGAGGCATCGAGACCTTCACTGTGCTCCAGCAGCTGAGGGGAGGCAGAGTCGGTGAGGGGGCTGCTGCCCCACGGACTGTCCTGATCCGACTCTGACCGCTCCACCTGGAAACTAGGATACTACAGTGAAAAATATAGGGTGAAACAAGAAAAAAGATTACAAAAGGTCTCAAAGTGAAGTGACATACCCTCCATGAGCTACAATAAAAAAAATGTTGGACTATGAAAATTTAAAATCAGCAAATAAGAAACAACAAAAACAAAAAAAGAATGATCTTGGTCAGAGTATAATGTTAGGCTCTGTATATTTATTGGTTCTAAAATGTAAATGGTGTTACCCACCTAAGCCAGGTGTTTAGTCATATTTAGTATAGTGTCCACAGCCAAAATTGCAATTTACTGAGAGTGTGACACACTTGAGGCCAGAAATATTTTTTCCATACATGAGGTTAACCCTTGGCCATTGTTTGTATTGGCAAAAAATACTTGCAGAGAATACAGCAAAAATTTTACGAAGATAATGAATAAGACAAGAAGGAGAGCAAATGATAGGACGAGTTGGAAACATGTCTCAATATTAGCCATTTGAAAAAAGCTTTTTTGCAAGAAAAAGCAAAGAAAAACTATTCTCACTCTATCTTTGTGAAAAACCTTCACAGTTGGATGACTTCCTGAGTCGGCTGTGATTTACAACATCTTAGGCACTTTTGTGCACACAGTTTTAATGTGCACTCACTTTCTTTTTCACTTCCATTGAAGTCCATTCATAAAATGTTTGTTGCTTATCAGTTACATGGTTGCAGTAGCAGCAAGCTTGGGGAAATAGCCTGGATGTCTCTCTACATAGCCGGAGCTGTTTCCGAGCCACTGGGGTAAATAAACTATCAAAAAGACATGTTTATTAGCTGCAAACCTGGCATGACTGAGTCCTTTCACGCAAATGAGGAAACTATCTAAAACTCATTTTGGATACTATTATCAGGAATTTCACTGTTCCAGGCATTACCCAAATAAAGTAAAGGCAATGCGGCTAAACTGTTGGCTTTTTACAACTACAAGTTCCCTTGTTTGCCAGTTCTCATTGTAGAGACGTCATCTACGGTACATATTCCCAGATCTCAGCCAATTCTTTAATGATGGCAACAATGGCAACAATGGCAACTTAACTGATTAAAAATGATGGGAAAAACTACAATAACAGAAGCCAAGTTGTAAGAAACCAAGTCCTTCAAATAACACATGATGATAATACCATAAAGAAAGCACTTTATGCTCCTTTTGAAAATCAGCCAAATTAAGGTGACAAACCTTAAAGAGCTATTGACTTTTCAACCCCCCACCAGGGAGTTCAACCTAAATATGAAGCTCCCTCAAGTCAGAGACCCCTGTACTTAGTCTGTTTATATTGTAAGGGTGACTTGAAGTCCAACTGGTTAAATTAATTAAATTAAATTAAATTAATGAATTAATTGAATCCCCACCTGTGTGTACGGTGACAGTCTAGCTTTGGTCTTGGGTCGGGATACTCTGCTCTTGGGAGTTCTGCAGTTCTCGGTGAGGCTGCTGGCCGTGCTGCTGTAGGGGAAAGAGGTCTTGGGTGTTGCCTGGTCCAGAGAAAGCTGGAGGCCTTTATACTCTGTCTCCCTAAAGACACACACATTATTTCCATGTAGTGCATTCACAGTAATATTGTTGATGTTTTTCATTTGCATGTCATAGATTTAATCGGGTCTACAATTACTCAAGAAGTGATCCCAGCCCTCTGAAAAGGCTGTCGAGTGAGGAACACAAACAGCCTGTGTGTACCTGTGTGTTTAGTTTTCCTCTAGGTGCAAAAACCCATTAACATCTGCTTAGCAATTAGAGGCTCATCGTGGTGCTGAGAGGGCCAGCATGCACAGAGATGTGTGTTTGTGTTTTTTATGTGTTAGAGGAATTGATGGGAACAGTGGTGGTGTGCTAAGAAGGCTGGAATGGCTGTTGGGATGCTTGTTTTATCAAAAGGATTGTAGCAAGGCCTTCAACAAACACTCTACAGAGGTAAAGCTGTCCAATCAAATACACCGGGAGATTAAAGGCTGTGTCTAGCTATATCCAGCCCCTAGGAGAAGCTTGGACGTCTCACTACTGGGAAAAGGGAATTGATTTCTCGCTAAAGTGTTCTACAGATCTCACCATGGGTGATGAATCAAGTTTGAGACAACAGAAAACCTGGACAGGGTTTACTTGAGACAAATAGAGATCCATCATCCAAACATAACTTCCCCTGGTCATAATCTTTGTCTCTGCACAAACACAAATCTGTACATACATGCAAACACACTTTAATGGATTGTTTCAGCTGCATTGAGACAAAGTCTTAAATATCAAATTTATTGAGTAGTGCTATTCTAAATACTATGCTGCCAGCCTTTTTTTTTAATATCAAAATGGAGTCTATTCATAGACTGAGGGATGATGTGCTGCTTTTCACCATGCCATCATTAAGTGCTGAAGGGAAGATATCTTTTTAAAAGAATTCTGTTCATGTCACCAGCAAAGAGTGCAAGTGCCAAATGAACTTGGTGTTCATGTTGTTGGGTTGTTTCTGTTGGTAGGTGCAGTCACTGCATCCTTGGTTACCTCTACTACTGTCATAAACCCACCCGTAAGTCGATACCTTTTTAAAGGCTCATACTGTCAAAAGTTTCTAAAATGTTAAGGCGATGGCCAGCAGCCATTTTAGGATTGTTTGCAATTTGCTGAAAGTGACTTTGGAGTCTGCCTGACTATTTCTACATTTTCACAGTATTAAGAGCTGATTTAGCACTACAACACTTTGTGAAGTACTTCTAAGGCCCTGACACACCGAGCTGACAATAAGCTATCAGGCTGTCAGTGAGCAAATGACCCTGTAATCTTCCTGAAGTTTGCTGTACTGGTGGTTCAGGTCAGCCCTCGCTGGCAGCTTTTTCAGCCAGTTGCATGCTGATCGGCAGCAGAGCCCATTGCTGAGTGAAAACACTTTGATCAGCTATACCCCTCCAGAAATACAGTCCAGCTAGTTACTGTTTTGCCTCTGGATAACTGGACTGCTAAGTTCCCAAAATAATATGTGGGGCTAAACAGATGTGAAGTTTTAGCATCCAGGGTTACGTTTATCTCCAGCTCTTCACACATGTTCAGCAAGACCTCCTTTAGCTGCTGTAATATTTATAATTTCACACAAATGCAGTTTCTTCTTAATGTTCTCCTGCGTCTCTTCCTTTCTTCTTCTGCTGCTAAAAGACCAAGGGCTGTTACCAGCATCATTGATAACTATTTATCAGACATTTTCTTGATTAAAAGCAGTAGTAGTTTGTATAACCACCATCCTGTTTCCGAGCACTGGTGCTGGTTTAGAGATTCATCTCCTGAGCAGGTTTAGGACATAAGTGCTAGTTGACTGTCAGCTGTAGTCTTTCCTCTGTGTTTGAGTTCAGTTTTTTGGCCAAAACATAGGCAATGTGATGCAAACCGAGAGCTGTTTTCATTGCTGCTAGTTCTTTAATGTTGGTTTGGTGTGTAATGACTTTCAGTCCAAAACATTTGGAGTCCTAAAATTACAGCAGACAAGAGAGTTACTTCTAAATCAGCAAACCAAGAGCAAAAATTGGTATTTCTCAATCAGGGGTTTATTGTTGTAACATGTTTGCAAAAGTGTAATGATGTTTGACTTATCTAGGACAACCCGTATACAAAGAAACCTAATCCTAGGTTCATGACTCTCTATTTTAAAAGGACTTTTTTCCTTCAACATGCATTTTTGGAGCAAAAACTACCAATTATACTGCTACCGAAGCACCGATGAAGCACTAGTTCAAAGGAAGGCAGATCCAAAAATGCAATTCAGACACACTAAACACATAGACACACAAAAAAAAAATATCGCAAAAAACCCCATATCCTTTCCGAATGACCCAACAACTCCAGACAGCGTGTAGCACGGCCTGAGTAAACTCTCTGAGTAAACCAAACTGTGTAGTTTGGGCTTAATCTGCATGCACCAAAAAAAGTGTAAGGAAGCTCAAAAAGGGAAAACATACTTCACAACCAGCATTTAATATCAACAGATCAGAGATCAGTACCTGTTGCATACCAGACAGTACAAACACAATTTAGAACACAGTAGCACAATCTGTCTTTGGAAGATTGATGGAAGAGTGTATGAAACTTGCTTTCCACAGGATCAAAGCTCCTGCATCCCTTCTTTAGATTTTTACTTGGATCAGGTACTCTGGCTTATGGCACAGTGAAAGATGTTCACCTTACACTAGGAGCTGATGAGTTTGGTCATACTGGACCTCAGACTGGCTCTTGGCTTCGTCAGACTGTCAGAGTTGTGGTTCTTCTCAAATATTGCCATAGTTAGGAATTTGTCTGGTTCAGAAAGCTGTTGGGTCTGCTGGGAAATTAAGTCTTCAGCAGACTGTAAAATTCCAACATAGTTTACATCGGAGCATCAGCTATGGTTCTAAAAGTCATCGACTCCTGTCCATTACATGAGTTGCACTCAAGCGACTGCCTCTCGCACAGTGTCCCCTTCAGCCTCCACACACTGCTGCTCTCACAAATGAACTTCCTCTCAACTGTGGCGGTTCTGGGGAGGGGCCAACAGGGGCCAGTGCCCCTGTAACACTGATTCTGGACCCCCCTGTGGCCCCCCCTACGAACGAAGATTATACAGTAATGATATCACGCCGACGCAAAAGGCGGAACTAATGCGCGCGGCTCAACATTCTAGTCGGATCCTTTAGTGCGTTGCACCACTGAAAAAGACGAGCGCGAAGCTACTGTCCACCCGAGAGAGGCAGACAGAAGCAAGAAACAATTACCACAACGAACAATATGTATTGTTACAAGGTAAGACTTCTGGTAAAAAAATGTTGTTGGCTAACTTTATGAGTTATAATAGCAGCAGTATTTAATTTTGCACTGAGAAACTGAACCAAGGCTGCACCTAACAGTTATTTTCATTATCAATTCATCTGCTGATTATTTTCTCCTGTCAATACAGTCTGTAAAATGCTATCATTTTTTTGTATTTGTGTCTCAAATGTGATATTTTGAACCCTTTACTTTGGTTACAATTAGGGGTGGTCCGACCCGATCCAGGCCAAAATGACTGGATCGAGCATCGGATTTTTTTTATTAGAACCCGTCCGATCCGATCCATAAGCCCAAACTATCTCATGTATCTTCAACTTCACTTTGCGCGACATGCCGTAACACAGACGAGCTGTCGCCATGGTTACCATGTGCCTGTGTTTTCGTCACGTGAGCAGAAGCCCGC
>JAUZTA010000030.1:25579146-25597408 GCA_034780835.1 Ctenochaetus striatus
CACACACACACACACACACACACACACCCACACACACACACACACACACACACAGGTATATTTATATTTTTATAAATGCATGAAGTGAACAGCAATGGCTCAGTCATTCTAATACTACAGTCCTACTGTTTGGCATGAACATGCATATACATATTTTTCAGCAGATACATGCAGTTTTGTAACAGTTCATTTTTAATGAGTCTATCATAGTGCATTTTAGGGACTTGACAGAAAGTTGTGTTTACTGACCCTCTGCTGGCCCAGGTTAATGCGTCTTAGTGACACCTGCAGGACGTACTCCTGGTCAGCATGGACATCCAGCCAGCTTCTTTCCTCCCTCAGGTTAGCTCCTGTTGCAGGCAGGGGACGCTCCATCTGCTCCTGGCTGTCCTCCCACCAACCCTTCACGCTCATCTCAACCTCCAGCACTGGGAGATGACTCAGGAAGGACCATGCCTGATGAGGGAGGAAGAAGAAGGTGATGAGAGAGACAGGACATATGGGAAGAAAATAAGGATATAGACTGACACTCATGTTCATTACACTGCTTAACATCTTGATTATAATCTTAATCTTAACACCACATATTCAGATGTGATTGGGTGGATGCTTGGATCCACTTGAGTAATGGATGACCAGCATGTTAAAAACTTCAAAGAAGGCTCATCATTGGTAGCAAGACTTGTGTCTACATTTATAGCTACAACCAAGAGATTAAACAGTGGTCTTTGCAGTAGAAACAGCAGTCTTTGCAGTCTCCACGACCTAAGAACGTTCGTGAGGTCAGAAGCCCATCAAGAGCATGCTGGTTGTCTTTGACATTTGTGGGGTGTGCACTGTGATTCCACCTTCCTAGGTCAGACTGTTAACACTGACGGCTACACTGATGCTGTGAGATGTTTAATGGGGAACACTTGGTGCAAATGACCTAAACTGTAGTGCAATGGCAACTAGGCTCTCCGACATGACAACACACCTACTGGAAACATGGGAGTTTCTCAGCCACAACAACAGTGTTTGCTCCCTATTTGCCTGCTTTGGCTCCCTGCGACTTCTTTCTGTTCCCCAGAATGAAGCTTGATCTCTGGGAGGTAAAATGTGTACAGGGTGATAATAACCTTAAAGAGATGTAACATGGAGTTCTTACTCAAGAAAGTTGTTGCTTGCTTTGTTACAAGCACATTACTTTGCAACAATTTGTTAAATCTCAACATGATCAATCCTGAGAAAATGTGATTGCACATTGTACATATGATTATGTAATTATACTGGAGATGTCTGATTTAAATTGGGTATCATGGGACATGAAAGCCTTATCTAAATGCTGTCAACTAAAGAATACCTGTCAGTAATAAGAAAGGAGGCTCTCCCATCCTGTCTTTAAACAGATCTCTTTGATTTGATTTTTCTAGATCATTTGGTTGAATGACTATAAGGTTTGGTCATTATGAACCACTGTAGTCTTAGCCTTGTATCTGTATCCATGGCAACTGCAATGAATGTACATGGAATCAGTCTAGCTCCGCGTACATAAAAGGACTTCCTAATGTCCAATCTGTTCACATAGTGTTTACATTATTTTGAATGAACCATTGGTTATTTCAAGATTAATTCATCACTGATTATCATGTAAAAGAACTGGAAGCTCAGGTGGTGGAGTAGGTTGTCTGCTTATAAGAAGGTCAAGGGTTAAGAAAGTCGGTGGTTGTCTGCATGTCCAAGATACTAAACCTCAAAGTGCTCTTCAGTGAGTGTGTGAATGTGTGTGAGTGAACACATGCTGACTTGTGTTGAAAAGCACTGTGGTAGTTGACAGACTAGCAAAGTGCCAAATGCTAAAATGGTAAATTTAAATCCCATGAAAAGTGTATTTCAACCATCTGCATGGAGCAATTTCAAACAAAGTTCTCATGGTCCACTCCCACAGGATCTGACTGGGTGCTGCATGACCTGGGGAATTCAATCTCAATACAGCCTTCCACTTTTTTTGGCTTTGTCAGCGGGCTTCATGATATTCTTATCAACCTTGTCACCACTGTCTAGACAGATGAAGCATATAGCAATGTGGTACACAATGCGGAACACAGTAAATGTGGTACTCACATTATGAGCCTAAATAAAAGGAGGTCAAAAGGTCCTCATTATCCTAAATACCACTTCATTGATGCTCTGTTACCTTTTAGTGCTTCTGGTTTAACCCTGCATGCACAGGGCTCTGCACAGGCTCACAGTGAGGTATTATCAGACACATAGGGGCAGCCAGGCTTGGGTATCCTCCATCCTCTAAAATACACACCCCCTTGGGAGTTTGAGATGCCTAACATAAACAGGGCTACTTTTTGGGACATGGCCACCTTCTACTGATATCCAAAGATATCCAAAAACCACTCCCAATGGTCACAGATGGCTTGCAGCTGCAAAAAACCCCCCAGCTCTCTGGAAGTGGCACTGGGTATCGACAGCTGCTGGCTCAGTTTTTACATGGTGGCCATTAATTGATCCGACCCCCACATTAAATGCTGAACATCCAGCCAGGTGACTAAATTCAGCACCTATTTCTTCCAACTGATCAGCTCTTGGGAAGTGGACAGCAGTATGTTCCAGGATTCTGAAAACTGCTCTGCATATTATGCACAGTTTGACATTGATTGTGTATTGGGATGTTAAAGACTGTAGGGACAACATCTGAATGCAGTACGGTACAGCTAGTGGAAATATATGGTCTAAGATACAGATTAGGCAGCAGGTCAATCAAGTCTCTTAAATACTGACAATTAGAATCCTGGCAGGAAAGACAGCAGTATAATCATCATATTACACCTATGTGAAACACTATCGCCAGCATTTCTGCCAATTACTTTTTGCCATGTTGCTAAAATATCATTTGAATATTTATATCATTTCAATAGGACCATTTTGGTATCATGTATATACTTCTGTTCATATGTTTATATTAGCACCCTCCCTCTATTTCATGCACATCAGAGCTCGCTCCCTCTCTTCCACCCTCCCTAAGGGATGCAGTACGTTTAAAACATTATTAAAGACCCTCTCCTGCTATTAATTTATGCCTTAAAATATCATTATTTTCAAGATCAAAATTAGCTGATGTCATAAAATTGCTTAAATGCCCCTTTGCACCTTTGGCCTCATTAGGTGTGCACTGTTTAATTTAATATTCATGACATATCTGACATGGCCACGCCCACGCCCGGCAGCCGCCCCCCTCCACCACTTTCTCATCTTCCTTTGACTCTCTGCTTTGTTTTGCTAGCTGCATTACATAAACAATGGTAGCATGTTTGAAACTGAAGCAGCTTCTGAAGAAGAAGAAGAAAAGATCAAGGAGGAAATTCATGGCCATGGCATTGACTGCTACTAACTGCAGTTTTCATGATTAGATGTAAACAACTCCAGACAGACGTGTGAATATGGTTCAATATTGATTTTTACTGAAGGGAATCTTAGAATAATACTTTGTCAAACTACAGTATGTTAATAGTTGTTGCATAAACTACTGCTGTCACTGTATAGCAGCAGTAACAGCAGTTACCAAATAAACCTGGATTCAGTGTGATACCTGAAAAACTAGCCCTGAAACACTCAAGTGTTTTGTGTGTGACAAGCAGCATTACAAGGAATCTAATAATAAACCAATATGTAAGTCAATTTCCCTTCTGCACATATCTAGTTTAAAGATGCAGGGAAAAAAAGCTTTATTAAATTCTCTTAAACAAGATGAAAGTGGTGTTCAACAGGAAGAACAGGATTCTGAGGGCAAAAAAAAGAAAATGACAGTTTTAAGATGGGGTCAGTGTTTCATCTGTCAGATACTTCACAGTAACTCTGAGGTGCCTCTTTAGTGTTTTTATGGACAATTTAACAGTTTGTTCAGCACAAAAGGAAGTAAGACATAAGACATAAAAAGATAAAGACACAGACAGAGTGACAGAAAAAAGGACTGAGAGAAGTGTGTGTGTGTGAGTGTGAGCCTGTGTATGGCTGTGTATTAAGGGCTAGGAGAAGAAAAGCCTCTCTGATTCACCCAGCAAAAGCTATTTATGTGAGGATTACTCTCCCTGAGGAAGTCAGACAGGAACGCTGCTGCACATCTAATTATTTAATTAGAGAGGCCGCCACACTGTGGGGGGGTGGGGGCAGTAGGGAAGTAAAGGTGGGGAAGAAAGAAAGCAGGAACACTGATTGGGTGAAGCCACAGGGTCTGCTGTCGTGCCCGGACACTCTCATTACTGCTGCAATTAGCACTTAAATTGGAGCTGTAAACCCCATCAATGGAGCTGTAATTGGGGATCCTGGAGGTATCTGGGACCACAGTGGCAAGACTGCTCATAGCACGTCACTGATAATGGTTTGTGTGTGTGTCTTTGTGAAATATAGTGTAATCTGCCTGCATTAAATACGGGAAGAGGACCATATTAAGACTATTTATGTGAGATGTACAGTTTCAGTGCTTGAAATGATTTATTTTATTGTATCCATATTTTTTATCGTAAATCAGCCCTCATACACCCAACATGCTTTTGGGGTGATAATATTGGTAATCTCACCTGGGCAATCTGACTGGATTGCAACTCTTGGACGACAATGGCAGCGAAAACACTCTCCCTTCCATTGCAGGCAGCAATCAGCTCGGGGAGTCCTTCAATTGGCCCACTGAAGCCTCCCGCATCGCTCTTCCCTTTCCTGTGTGTCCATTTCCTGTGATTGCAAGAGAGGGAAGGGAATGATTCTTGGTCCAGAGACAGCATCACCCCAAATCCTACCCCACGCTCCCTGCTGTCTTTCACCACAGGGACTGTGGTCCCTTTCTCATCCCTCTCTTACCATTTTTATTGAGTTTGCACAAAATCATTCTTCACTGTAGGATGCAGACCTGGATATTCATGCGGTGTGTTCATGGGAAAATAACTCCAGTTTGCTTTGAACATTAACTCACTAGGTCCTGTGAGTGTGTCTGCATGTGTGTTTGTGCCCGTGGTTTGTAGAATGTAACTGATGGTGCTTGCTGAGTTTCATAACAACTGAAAGCAATGGTTAGAAACTATTAATCAGAGAAACACACCAGTTGATCAGGTATATATACACACTGAGTCCTGTTTGTCGGTACAGCAGCCAGACCTTAAATCTGCTAAACCTTTGACACCTAAGAGACACTATTCAGACATTATTTGAATGTTTTAGGATTAAATGTGATTCTAACCCTAACCCTAGAGAAAAATGAGACAGATTAACCATCTACTGGAGCTAGCTACAGTTGATTACTTGGGCATCCAAGCTATATCTGTGGTTATGTGATGTTTACCTGAACAAGTAGAGGTCTTGTTGTTCTACATGCGGCAGCGTCTGTAATGATGAGTCATGCAGCCAGCGACCCTGGACAATCATCTGCACCAGGTTACAGATACTGATGGCTGTAACAAGCCAGCCTTCATTAGCAGCTACATCCAGCATTGCCTAAGGAGAAAAAAAATCATTTTGAAGTACAACATAAAGATAAAAAAAAACATAACTTCTATGATATCTCAGCACTGAGATAAGAGAATTTGACACAAGCCATTTGTGACCCATAGTGTGTAAAGCTTGGGGCTCAGGTAGGGCTTAGTTATGTTTTTTTTTTTTAACAAGATTTTCCCATGCATAACACAATACTGACAAGACTGAATGTAGCCAATGCGATGGAAAACTTGCTCTCATAGATGAAGTGAAGCAAAAACATTTAGAATCAATTTAAAGATGACTACAGGCTGTTTATTCTGAACACAGACCCTTCACAGGCCAGTAATGTCAAGAATCCAACACCAGTTGAGCAGGAACAATTAATTTTGATGGTAGAGTCTAAAAGACATGTGTGCAGGCCAAAAACAATTCTCAAACCTGGGAGCAACGCATCTTTTCACAGAATTGGAGAAATCCAGGAGTGAGAGTAATACTACCAAAAGTAGAGCCTGCAGGAGAGCTGCTCCTCATATGAATACTCTAGTGTAATGTATAAGGAGAACCTTTATCTGAAACCAAATAGACATCATTAAGATGACATTTGTCATTTTTTTATGGAACAGTTGTAGGGTTAGTGTATCTCCCAGCTGCCTGATTACAAACAAAGGTTGGCCTTAAATTGAGGAATGATAATAGATGGTGTGTCATGTAGCTGCAGACACACCAGCAGCTTCTTCTCTGCTACAGCTGCTGATCTGGGTCCTTTCATTTGTTCCATTCTTACACAAAAAATACAGCAACAAGCGTAAATGTAACTCTTACTTTCATTTGTTTAACAGTATTACAGAATTTAAATTTCAGTCCCATGTTCATTAAACTCTCAGTTTTACTTCTATCTGAGGGTGAGATCTGTAGACTGTGCAGATTACTACAATAAACTGAATGTTACTCTAAAATGGACAATTAGACTTGTAAGTTAAAATGTTGCCTGGGGACAGCAAAAGCCTTGACATTACATTTAGTTTATGTACACTCTCAGTAACAATACTAATATACATTTAGTAATTAAAACTTACAAAAAGGTACTACAGAGGAGAACCATTTTAGTAAACGGTAGCAGCAGGTAACCAGAGAAGTAATCACATCCATGAGCCATGCAATATCACTGCCAGATACCCAGCATGGAAAATTACAAGCACATGTACATATGCACACACACAAACATCCATCCCGAGCTGTGGACAATGGCTTACAGACGTTAAGACATGGTCCTAACTTCAAACAGTACCTACAAAAAAACTGAATTAACACTAGCATTCCACTTGTTAGCATATCACACCTGAGATGCAGAATAACCTTCACTGACAACTTTTCATCGGTAAAGTTGAGTTGATATCAGTGTGACTGACACTGATCACTTCACTAGGTACTAAGTATTGTATTGTTCAAAACCTTGTCTCATAGGTTTCCATATGAACAGAGCCATTATAGCTGTCAGACAATGAGAGCCTGTTAGATCTAACCTCTGAGCATTATGTTATTTATGGGATAGATCAGCAAGTTCAACTACAAATCATCTACCTAATGTTAAACATTCATCTTATTCTTTTCTCCATACTTACAGCACAGCTTCTCAAAACGGGCTCATGTGCACCACATTATCTAAAGATGTTAACCTGTACTTCCATTATTTTATCAAAATTTTCTTATCAAAATCATCAAATGTTCCTCACACACAAATCAGCTGTAGGCGACTTGCTTGCTTAAAATACTCAAAGTGCAGATTTAATGGTTTGATATTTGTAAAAAGTACAGTACTGGAATCGCAGAATTCTGTTACATTTTCTTGGTCTCTCTTCAAGTTTATCATGGGATTAGAGTTAATTAGTTGCAGCAAGTATATTTCACTGCATCCAACGTTAGCAACTGAAGCCAGCGATAGCGATGTTTACCTGGCTAGAGGGCCTGCTAACTGAAATGTTTTGTAATTCGCAGCAAATCCAGGCAATCCAGTGTGGGTGTAAAAACACAGAAGTCAAAAAATGTATAAAAAAATTCTTTGTCCCATGAAGTGATCACTGAATGCCTTAGCACTACAGTCATGGATTCTCTCTCATCTTTAGCCAATCCCTCCCAGTGGCGGGGCTCAGAGAAATACACATAGCGCTCCATGGTGTGGCTACATTGTGCTATAGCTGACTACTGAAAAAGGGTCATTTGCCGCACATCTACTACCTGACAAAGTTATGTTTTATCTGGAATTATGAAGCATTAAGCATTTACAACCTAAATCAATATTTCCTTTATAGTGTTCTAATAAAATAATATCTTATAGACTCATTAAATAGATTGTAGCAGCTGTTTTTGAACTACCAGGTGAATCCTACCTGACAGATTCGGATGGCATTGTCCAGCACTGTCTTGGTGTCTGTGGTGTAGTCGCTACATGGCAGCTGGGCATGGCTGAAGTGGGCCTGCAGGAGCAGGTGAGTCTTGGTGTGTGCACTGTCATAGGAGTGGGGGTTGACCTGCAGGGGGAGTTGCTGAGCCAACTGGCTGTTCAGCTGGTCCTCGTTGTGTCTGACGGGCAGCTCGGCATACTCCTCTGCATCCTGAGAGACAGAGATCAAAAGTGAAACAGGAAGTCTGAAGCATGCGGTCAGACCTGTTTAATCTGAGCATCTGCACTCTAACGGCTGCATTTACCTCCCCAGTTGGTTTTTTCCCTGCTTGGAAAACCAAATGTTCCCATTTGCAACATAGACTGTGAAGAATCTTTTCTCCAGACCTGGCAAACTAAAAATCCTCTAAAGAAGTCAATAAAATCTTTCAAGGCTTTGGATGGTATTCTGAATACATTACACTCTTTTATGTAAATATCTGAGAACATTAAATGAGAAATACACAATGTACTGGGTCAGTGGGCATGTAAAAAGACAATCATGATCTGTCAACCTTCTCTTTGTGATAAGGCTGTGTTTTGGGCCGTGTTTGTGGGTGTTATACAGATGCACAGACACGCATGGTTCCTCTGCTGTAATTCACTCCAGTTCAACTTTGGCTAATGTAGTCCCATCAACAGGCTCTGCTGGAGGCATTTGTCACACCTCCCTCCCTCCTCCCACCAAGCCAGGACTGTTAAGGCTCCATTTATCACTGACTAAAGCCAGTGTTTCAAAAGCTAGCACCTGAAAAAAGGCCTGAGCAGGGTGGAGGTTGGTAGGAATAAGAATCATCTCTAAATGATTTATCTTTTAGTACTCTTGTGTTTGCATATGGATGCTCTGTAGAGAAAAACTATAGATCTAAAAGCAGACATAATAACCTACAACTGCACCCCACCTTAAACCCTGTGAGAGGAGCAATGAGAAAGACGGGAGGTTTGAAGCTGCAATAACATACAGCAAACAAATCGAGCAGGAGGTGTACACAGCTAAGACTTTTGTTGGGTCAGGTCCCCTAATACAACTTATACACATTTAAATAGGTTTTACTACAATATGATTTTTAAAAAAAATTGAGACACATCTGCTTTGTGAACTAGTTAAACTGTTAAAATACATTTTATCTTGAAATATCAGCTATTACACGTTTTGTTATATGCAGTTTTTCCTGAAAAGCACACAATTTGGCTGTACTGCATGAGAGAAAAGCATCATCATTTTGTTTTTTAAAATTTCCTATGTTTATTTCATTGCCTTGAACATTTTTCCAGACAGGGCTGAAAGTCTGATATATAAATAATAATGGATCATTAATTAACATTCTTTCCCTTTTCACTTAATCTTTTACGCAAATATGCAGCAAATATTCAGCAAATATGCTAAACAATTTTTGGTTTCAGCTATTCCAATATAGCAGCAAGTTGCTTTTGCTTATATGTTTACTGACATTTAAAAATAATTACCATTAGGTCTCAGGGATTCCTTGTTGAACCAAAAAAGCTGGACCACAAAAATGTTAATTATCACTTGAAGCAGACGCACAGATTGGTGTTGGGTGTTTTTTTTTCCAACTTTTCAATGTGCAAATGTGCATTCTTCAATTGATATAGCAATCAAAGAGAAATTTCATCTGAGCATCAAGCTACAGGTAAACTGTGTGTCAAATGACTACAGCTTTTAAGGGAGGTCAAAGTTGGAGAAAAAGTTTGGCAAACTGTTGGTTTTGCAGTCAACCAGTCAAAAAAATAATATATGACAATTTGTGCCCTGTGACTTTAATAAAGCATAGCCCCATGTAACCACATTTCAGCAGTTTACTTGTTAGAACACAGTCTTTACAGTTCTACCATTAGGAATGATAGAATTTTTTTAGATGCCTCTGACCTTTTTTTCAGCAAAAGACTTGTTATTATGTGTATCAGAATCAAGTTACCCTCATTGATCTGGCATGGATGCTTATGTATGACAACGTAACTGACTGTCTTGTTTCATGAAGTTTTGTTAATGCAGTTTGACTTCACTGTGAGAGCACTGCCCTCTTAGGAAGCAGAGGACAAATACAGCAGGAGAGAAAACAGAGACAAAGACAGACCGAGTGCTAGCAGTGCTCAGAGAGAAAAACAAGTATGTTAGGAGGGGGAAGGAAGTGGTGGTGTAGCGAGGTGTGGGTGTTGCTCATTAGAGGCCACTCTGCAGCAATTAGGGGGAACTAGAGGAGCATGCCAGTGCTTTGTAGCTAACCTTGGGGGAGTGGATTGGGCGGCAATGTGAGTGGCCTATTGTATTGCAACTTGATGGGGAGGGAGGCAACCAGGCATGCCGGGCTTTGGTCTGCTTCCTACTACATGTGTGTAAGGGAGAGTGACATTAACTGTCTCAGAGTAGCCCCCCCTCCATATGTTAGGATCATTACTGAAGTCAGGACGAGCCACTGAATCTACTCAATAGACTTACTACTGTGCTGTACGGTAACAATTACGGTAATTAAGATACAAAAATGACCAAGTAATCAAAAAATCTCCAGTGAGAGACTTTTTTTAATAAATATATTTGTATATATATTTTAAATTACTGTTTGAGAAAATTCTTAGATTTTTTACAATCAATACCAGTCCTATGTGCAGACCAAACCATCAAAAGATCATACTAACAAGAAGTGTGTGTAAAGCAAACACCTAATAAATGTAAAGTATTCCTCTGAACAATACAGCTCCACTGTTTTCCATATATGTTTAAAACTGTCCTGTTGCCAGAAAAAAACCCAACAGCAGAATACCAATTGTGTATTTATCAGCTGCATTTTCCTCCTGTTTAAGTGATATTTAACAAAAACTTCAGTAAACTGATGTTTTAGGAAACAGATGACACTTTTTAAACTGTATAAATGTGAGCAGTTTTTTTCAATACTTAGGAAGTATTAAGTATTCAGTTGGAACTCCTGGGCTTAGTGTTAAGAGTCACAGACAGGAAGAGAGAAGCAATTGAGAGTTGTATTAGTACATTGTTAGCAGTCATCTTTCATGGGCTTTGCTGATACTATAATGCCAGCCTAATTCATTTTAAAAAAAGAGAGCAGAGAACTTTATCTGTACCTAACATTACATTAAACACTTCAAAACTGGCATCATTGCACATCTAGCAGAAAATCCAAATCAAAACAAAACAAAAAACAAACAAAAAACAACCAACCCCCCCAAAAAACTGCATTACAGTGACCTGATGTAATCTTAGACAGCCTGTTTTATTTTTACCTGTTTTACACAGAGGGCAGTTAACTAGATGGTCCTTGAATGTGGCCCTGGACAAATATTCATACAATCAGCTGAAAGAATGTGGCCATACATGTTCCAGACCATGTCCGAATGTGGCCTGAGCAATCAGATTTTAATGTGTCATCAATTTGTCTTGGATACATTCACACCTGTATTTAGAGCTGCCCACTTGTGAACAGATCACTCAAGGCGAATGTGAACGCAAAACGTTAACAGGCTCTGTGAATAATTACAAACAGATATATAAGCCCATTAGAAGTAGTATGTCATTATCACCCCACAGTGACAGGTGTGAAACCACCATGTCTTACACTGACCCCACCAACCAGAAGTTAGAGTGTGGATGACCTTGCTACTAAAACCACAGAAAGAGGACAGTTAATGAAGCTCAGACAAAGGTGCTAATTTGATGAGAGGGAGTAAAGAGTGTGTGTGTGTGTTTGTGTGTGTGTGTGTGTGTGTGTATGTGTGTGTGTGAGAAAGTCTAGGTGTGTCTGTCGACATTAACATTCCCTGATGTATCCTGCATTGGTATATTCCTAAAAAAGCTTGCTTGCAGCTAATGTTTTCCTCACAGACATTAAATTAAAAAAAAGTTGGTAATTAAAAAGTTAAAATGTAAAACCTACAAAGATGATCTGCATCCTCAAGTGTGCCTGACAAACATACAGTGCACCGAGCTGTGTCCAAGTTGACCACAGGATCAGGCTCTGTCCTGGTCCTTTGTTTCCCCATGCAGGTATTTTATAGTAAAAATGATACTTCTTGCATCAGCTAGAGCCTAAGGAGGACAATAGCCTGTGTACATGTGGCACCTGCTCTACCAGCTGAGCTGTATGGCACCTTTAATGTGAGTTTACATCAGGCGCGACTGAATTACATGTTAAGTCAAGGTAAATATGCGATTAGATGTAGATTCATATCAAGCAACGTAAATGATGCAAATTGCGCATATGGACAAAGTTACTCCATGAATGATGTAAATTCACGGTGCGTTCAATGCCCTACTCGCTTCATTTGTGAGAGTTGAAAAATCTGAACTCCTGTGAATTTGGAATGGAGCGAGTTACTCACACAAATGAATCTAGTAAACTTGCTTCATTTGGGCATTCAAATATGTGTGAACAAAGCCAGCTGGGTTTGAACACAAAGTCAGTGTTTGAATGTGTGTGTGTATGATGTGTGTATGAATTCTTGAGTTCTTGAGTTATTGCCGAAACATTTTTTGAGATAACAGTGACCCTGACCTTCGACCCTCAAATTCAAAATAGTTTATCATCAAGACCAAGTACACATTCAAGTCAACTTTGAAGGCACTACAGAGATATAATGATGAATGATCTAGATGTATGTACAAAAACTCTAAAACATCACAACTCTGAGCACAGTTTCAGGCTCCGGCACACAGAGGGCATTAAAAATATGTAGCACTGATGGGATGATCACGGTTAGCTATGAAAGAATTATGAAAGAGTTCAGCTTAAAACTCACCGACAGAATGGAGAGTAGCTCATGGATGGGCAGTTCAGCCCTCAGCCGTTCTTTAAACATGCGGATGGTTTGATGCTTTAGGTAGTAATAGGAGGCGATGCGGCCATAAGTCAGCGGCTCAATGGTCCGATCATCCTGGGGCATTCATGGAAAAAAAATTAACAAAAACTTCTTATTTGTGCTCAATAAATCTGTGTCATTACAGATTTCATACTTTCTTTAAAAACACACTCACACACCTCTTTAATCTCTATGCAGTAAGAGCACTCCAGGTCCCGCAGGCTTCTCTCCACCAGGTTGGACAAGTATTTGTTAATGGACTCGTGGCTGATGTCTTCTAGGCTGTAATAACTAAACAAAACAGGACATATAGTATGAGTACAAAAAAAGATCAATGTACTTGTAAAAATGTAGACGAAAGTCATTTTTCCACTTTGTGTACTTGTTCTGCTAAAATGAGAACTAGATTTGTTTTACATGTTACATGTTGCTTTTATACTGCTCTGTACAGCATAACTTTTGGACTGCGAGGTTCAATTTAAATAGTGCTGGAAATATTAAAGAAACATTGAGTGATGAATGGAGAAGTTTGAGCAGATGAAGCAATTCTATCTCAGAAAATCTAAGCAGATTGCATGAAGCTTAAATGATAAGTTTTGACAAGAATTTGCAGTGGTGGGGCAGCACGAAGGTGCAGTGGTGTGTTCTGGTTCTGCACAGCAAGAAGATCCTGGGATTGAATCTGGCCTTTATGTTTGGAGTAAGCATGTTTTGCATCCCTGGGTGCCCTGGCTTGCTTTCACAGTCCAAATACATGCAGGTTAGGTTAAAATGTGACTCTAAATTGCCCCTAGGTGAGAATGTAAGTGTTAATGGTTGTTTGTTTCTATGTGACAGCCCAGTGATGGACTGGCGGCCTATGCGGTGTGTATTTTGCCGCTAACCGAATGTCAGCTGGGATGGGCTCAAGCCCCCTGGACCCTACAGAGGACAAGTGGTTACAGATAATAGATGGATGGATGGAATTTGCAGTGCTAGAGACTGTAATAGGTCTTTGAAAGAATGAAGAGCTGGAGAGTCCAAAACAGAGAGACCTTTTGTTGTCTACTTTAGATGTGTTGTCACTACCTCACCAAGCTTCTATTACCACCTACTTCACACTGACATTCATAAACATCACTGCTGCACTTTCCTGCATAACAAGAGGTTCATCTTGTGTTGAGAACTACCAGCTTTGCTAGCTGGAGTATTATACTGAAAACCAGATACTATGGCATGTAAACATTTAAATCAGGTTTATGATCATTTAACATGTGTCCAGGTGTGTCTCAACTTGTGTTACATATTCTAGTCGGTAAAAGGATACAATGATACATAGTGTAATGTTGATTTACACACTCTCATGAAAGTGGAAGTCTGAACTATTTTCACCACTACTTAAAGGATAACCCAAAACAGTCAGTACAGGAATCATAGATTTGTTTTTGAAGTGGTTACAGCCATGTGTGCATCACTTCAAACTATAGCACCTAGACAATGTTACAAACAATTACACATGAATATAATCAATCAGGTTCCTCCAAATTTCATGTAAACCTCAAATCCTGAATGTCATGAAAAGCTAAAACAACACTCAAAACCATGATAACAGACCTGACTTGAGCTTTCCTTAACTAATGTTTTCTCTCCTGACTCATGTGAGACCGATGACGGAGTAGTGATGAAGTCTTCAAGCAAACTCAGTCATTTTTAGCATAAGCACTTGCTTGTCATTATTGTGTCTACACACTGTTGCCAGCTAAAGTGAAATGAAGTGTACACACTGTTTGGTTGTGAAGAAAAGCCCATACTGAAAGCAAAAGGTCAGCCTTTTACAGCAAATGATTCCCAGGTTAGACTGTTATTACCAGAAAAAAGACAACCAGTGGCCAAAATGGGTTCCATGCTCAACTCTGCTAGGTAACAGTTACCACATGAGGCTTAGCAGAGGAGCAATCAAAGACAATCTTCATTAGCACAAAATGCCAATATTTGTGTATGGTGTGTGCAAGAAGAATAAAAGTACAAAGGAGACCAGACATGGTTTCAATATAGCTGATAGAGACAGATGCTGAAAAACCCCATAGCTATGTTTGCATGGGCGGGGCAAACCCTCTTGAATTTCTTATGTAAGTAATATACATATGTTTGGTTAAAGTGAAGAACTGTTCGTAACTGGTTTTTATATGTGTTTTTTGAATTCAATCCTGTTGTTCTGTAGTGTCATTTAAATACAATACTTAAAGCATTGCACTATAAGATACACAGAAGAATACAAGTCATACAACTTTGTGACCTAACAGAGATTGTTAATAATGTGTTGAAGAAGTGGTACTGTGTAAATTGCTTAAGTGTACAGCACAATAAAGTATTAACGCAAGACCTTTCTCTAGTTTGTTTCAGAAAGTTGAAAGGTAATAAGAAATACAAATCAGCTATTAGAGAAGAACAAAAATGTATAAAAACTCAGTGGCCAATAGTCCTTCTTGATATCTACCTCCAATATTTTCTATTGTGAAAAGCACGTGACAGATGTGGAATTTGCAGCATGTAAGGCTGCTGGTTACTTAAATTCATGATACTGTGAGTGCATATGAAGGTGATTCATTATAATATTTTCAACAATTAAAGGAAGAATTTTATATTTATTGAACACACTTATTGCCAGATACACATAGCAGTCATCTGAATTTTATAGGTGACAAATGTATTCATTGATTAAATGCTGTGCTTGATCAGTTGCTTACTGATGCAACTGCTCAAGCACAGTTGCTTACTGTGGCCTGTTACAATATAATTACTAAGTAATAAAGGTGGCTAGAAGATTTTGGTCCTAATCAAGTCTATGTAAAAAACTAATTGTTAACAAATTGCATGTACAAAGTGTACGTAGCAAACAGAAGTTGTGCCAGAAGTTGCCAAAACAACTTGGTGCTAGCATCTGTGATCTGGGTCTGGGTCATGGTGGCAGCAGGCTAAGTTAAGCAGCACAGGAGTCATTTTCCTTAGTCACATCCAAAATATACCCAAAGAAGATCCCAAAGAAAAGAAGCAGCAACTCTACCCTGAGCTCTTCTAAGATTTCTGAACCCATCAGCTTACTCTTAGGATGAGACCAGCAAGTCTGTGCAGATGTGTGCAATTACTTCTTCTGCTGTAGTGGTATTGACATTGTGCTGTAACCGAAGATCACTTGTAAACAAGGCTCTAAAATGATCAACTGTTTCACCTGAGGATGCAATCCACCATAGACCAGCAGGAAAGACCACTATGGCTGTTGAAACGGCAGCCCCGTGTGTCAGCTGCTTCACATTCAGCTGCAAACTTTCACAGTGAGCAGATGAGGTTTAAATTGGCCTTGTTTCTCGGTCAGTGATGACAACATCAGGTATTGTGTCCAAACGAAGAGTGAGAAATTTCTTGGTGTTAAAGTATAATGAAGCCAAAACAATATATCTGTTACTGGTTCCTCAGTAAGAAACACATATGTACACACAAATATAAAATCGATGCAGAGACATGAACAAACACTATTTTGTGTCTTGCTTAGCTTTGCTAATACAAATAGTGCAAAAAGACATAAATGACCATTAAACTAAAAGCAAAAAAAAAAATTAAATTCTTTCATCAAAAAAAAAACTGTCTCATGTTTTGAATGATCATTCTTTGATGCTTGACCCCAGTAAGGTCCATTAAAAACAGAAATATGTTCAGATAAACTACTGTCATTTTTCTTCACAAAGGATTATCACACATATGACAAATAACTTACAACATGGCTGAGAGCTGTCTTAACATGCATTTTGGTGTGGTCTTTGTATTTTTCTGGAACAAAATGAATTCAGTGAGTTTTCAAACTATGTTTTCTTAAACTGTGGTTTTGACTTTTGTTCCAGCATTTCTTGCTTCTGTCTTTCCTAAAGGCATTCTCTTGCTTTGCTTTGTGAAAATGCACATGCTTGGACAGCAGTTTAAAGTAAAGAATTGGTTTATTGATCTAAGTTATAGGTTGCTTAAGACTCAAGAGGAGCTTAAAGTTGTTTGAAAAATAACAGTAAGATCTGTGGCATGGATGGATACAAATACATCAGTTAACAGGTGGAGGAGGAAAATAAGATTAAGGTAATTTTGCAGTCGTCTGCATAATGCATGCAAACCAGGGCTGACTCTGACAAATAGCCCACTTCTTATAATACACTAAACAAATGATATCTTCATCATCATTACACAAAATTATTTATTGTGCATTTGGGAGCAGGGAGGAGAAATTACAGCCTCACTCGTGGGCTGGTAGCAGCAGTTGAGATGGGTCATTGCCATTTATAATGTATGTTTTATGTTCAAGAATTTCTTTCATTCCCATCGCTCCACATGTTAACAGCACAACGTTCTGAGCGCTGCATGTGTATATAACTGACCGAATTTCAGTGGTCTATTGGTGCTGAGGCCTCTCTGATTAAGTCATGGCCATTAGCATCATCACCATTATGTTCCTGATGGCACACACAGTCAGTCTGCAGACTTTTACGATACCCATGGGACCCTGCGTCTGTGTGTATCTATGTGTGTGTTGCGGGAGTCGAACCTTACTGCAGTGCTGATAGATTAGCTGGTCAGATATACAACACAGCTGCACAGAAAAAAACAGTTAAGAGACTTGCACATTAAGGAACAAAATTTAAGACATCGAATATCATGTCATGCAAACATAAAGCTAAATTCATGGTTCCCAAAAAGGCAAAATATGTTTGTCATACTGGAACAGAATTTTATTTGGATGAAATGGAACGCCTGTGGGCTTAACTCAGTGTTAACAACGAGTGAAATTAATGTAATGTAATGTAATACAAAGAGCAATATTAATCCAGTCTACATAGTCTGCACATTTGGAATGTTGCTTCACCCATCCATGGTATCATAATTCCATTTCCATTCCTAAAGTATATGCTTAAGTATAAAGAGAATTATTAACGAATCTATAAAGACGTGTCTTATGCTATCCACAGTTACTTGGCATAGGAGGTAAAAAGTATTTTATGTTTGTTTATGTATTTTATGTGTTATTTTATCTAAAACCACCATCAAATCCACTGACCAACTCTTAATAATTATCAAATCCTTTTTAGGGTTAGCTTTTAACATTTGAAAGAAACTAAACTAACCAAAAATTATAAATATCTTAGACACCAAGACCTGTCATTAGCTTTTGTTATCTTGGAGAGGCTTAACACAGCAATCTGGAGTGATCTAATAAATGTCCAGAAGCTGCCAATTCTACCTGCCAATGTGCAGCAATAAGTGTTTGATTTATGACATCTGACACAATGTAACAACAGGTATAGTCTAGATACTGGTCGATGTTATTTTTTTACAATGGGCTTGATGCAAAACTATTAGATTAATAAGCTTTAAATACTGATTTGATGCATTGAAGCGCCCCATGGGAGAAAAAAAAATCTATATGTAAATGACACAAAGCCTTAATGATCTGCAGATGCGGTTTACCAGTCCATTCCTTTAATTTATTAATCTGTTCACACAGTTTAAAAATCTGTTCCC
>JAUZTA010000030.1:25769043-25786503 GCA_034780835.1 Ctenochaetus striatus
TCTACAATGTAGAAAGCGGTAAAAATACAGAAACAACATTGATTGAGAAGGTGTGTCCAAACTTTTGACTGGTAGTGTATGTAAAAAATGAAATAATTTAAGAATATGAACATGACATGTAAAAATAATGAAGTAGAATAAATAAATAAATAGAACACTGTGCCAAACATCCTAAGAGGATGGCTTAGTGAACGTATGGATCAACATCATAAAGTGCTTTTAAAACAGGTTGAAGAATTTTAAATAGAATGTTAAAATTCACATAATTTTGAAAATCAATATGTTAAGTGACAGGAGGAACAAGAATGAAACAGTATTAAACTCTGCTGTATCAGTTTTTAACACTGTCTTTACAGTCAGTCTTCAAGTGCAGTAAGTTGGTGGTTTCTTTTTGGCTGCGATCAAAAACAAGATTTTTTTGTTTTAAACACAGTATCTTGTTTATTAGCTTCCAGATTCACCCACAGTGTGGATGTAGATCTTTCTGAGGCAGGATAAATAATTTTTTGGATGTGATTATTCATCTATTTTTGTATATTGACATTGAAAGAAGAAATAATAGCACCAAACATCTGCCATCTGCACACTTTTTTAAAACGTCTTTGTGTTTGACACCAGAAATTACACAGAAGCATCAGAGTTTCATAACATTTAAAATTCAACTTCATTAACAAAAAGACATCAAAGTCAATGTGTACCGCTTCTGGACTGTGAGTGACAAGTGATCTGTAAGAGATGCAGATTAAAAACACCACAGTCAGGACTGCTGAGAACAAACAAACAGACAAACAAACAAACAAACAAACAAAAAACTGTCTAGTGTGACAGACAGCCCAACCTGAACGTGACAAGTAACATCCTCAATAATGTTATCTTCAGATAATTAGTAATGAGCTAATGAGATTAGTCTAACTTTTTTGCTCCATATGTTATCTGTGTATAGTGGAATCTATATGTAGTGTATAAAATCCCTGTAACATTTTTTGGACGCAGCCAAAGCCATTCAGTTTACCACACACACACACACACACACACACACTTAAACTCTGTGTTTGATTTGAAGCAGAACAGAAGATTTGACACACAGGAGGAGCCTATTTGTATTCTCAGTGGCACCGACTCATCAGGTGAAATTCAACTCCCAAAGCACCGTCTATTTGTTTGTCTTACCTCGCTGATTTAGCTTTAATGAGAGTGTTGTGTGCCTGAAATGACATGAACCAATCTTCCGAAAACATTTGTTGTCTGCAATCAACAACAAAAAAAGTGTATTTCCACAACCTGCAATTTCACATAATTATTTTGGCTAAAGGGGTTGGGGTGCTGGCGTTGTGTGTTGTGAGGGTGGCCAGGGGAAGAGAGAGCCTTTAAACCTGATTTTCTCTCAGGCAATCTTTTCTGTGGCTCTGGGTGTTCAGGTTCTCCTCCTGTAATCACCAACGCTGTGCTCCAGGCCTCATTACCAACTAGGATAAGAGTGGAGAGAACACCAGATTGACAGAGGAGAGAGGGCAGAGCAAAATCAATTTTTGTGTGATGGTCCAATTTGCTTGAACTCCATATAAAAAAAAGATCCTAGAGTTATAAATCAACTTTAAAGAAAAGGTAAGGTGTGACAACGGCATGTGGAAAACTCTGTACTCTCATCAAGAATAAATAGATGTCAGTTGTGTATGGCAATCAGTGTCATTTTCTTGCCTCACAATAAATGCCATCTTGTAGTTTATTAGCATGGAGAGCAAAGATCAAAGAGAAATGGGTACAGGAGTAATTGGAAGCAGCCTGAATCAAAGCAGAAGCTCTGAAACAAGACAAAGATTCCACAACCATGCCAGTGTGAGAGTGTGCAAGGCTGTTCAAGGAACAGCAATGCTTTTAGCCAAATGCTAACGCATCTCAACTTAATGTGATAGCATGCTGTTAGCCAATAGAAGACCTGGAAAAAAACAAGCAAACAAAAAAATGATTACTGACTGACTGTGTGACTGCTTCTTGCCTCAAACCTGCAGGCACCGATGCCTCTGTTCCTCTGTATATTCATGTGTAAATATGTAAAGTGGGCCTCATGCAGAGGAAGCACAAGGAGACAGTTGCACATTTAATTATTTTCACATTGACCTATGTACTAAATTGAATGCACACCTGTTTAACATTTTGTAAATATTCATGTCCTGGCTGAAATTTTATTTGGGAAAAATTATTCTTGATAAAGAAGCAAAGCAAGCAATAAATTTACTTTTGTACATTCGTACCATTTCATTCTTTATGACTTTAATACAACCAGCACCTCTCAGTCTGCTTTACAACTGCAAACTATCAGTGCAATCTGGGAAACTGTGAACAGTGAAGTTGATGACATTGAGAATCCCTCCAGAGAAGACACAGTTGTTTACTTCAGTGTTTGGGATGATTTGTATGGTCACTGAGTGTTTGTTTTCTCATTGATGGACTATAAAAGCCCAGTGATTGGGACGGTTCAGTGTCGCTGCGAGCACAGATGCGTTCCCAAGTTTACCGTTAGAACAATCACTGGGGACAGGCCGGACTCCAAGGACATGAGTGGATGTTTGTTCTGAAGTGTGGGACGCACCATGTGCACACTTTTCATGTGAAACATACTGGAAAACAGGACAGGGATTAAACTGAACTTTTACTGAACATTTTTAAATCTGAAACATAAAACATTTCTAATCATAAAACGTCCCACTTTTACAAGCTGAGAAAAGTTCTCCCCCCTCACACATCACATTTTTTGTCAATAAATGACAATTACAAGTTAAGCAGCTAATACTAAAAATTAATCAGGTTGATTTTAGAAATAGAATAGAATAGAATAGGATAGAATAGAATAGAATAGAATAGAATAAAATAGAATAGAATAGAATAGAATAGACTTTATCAATCCCAGAAGGGAAATTCAGGTTTTCTTAACAGCCAACTCTACTTGATGTATTTAAACTACATAATAGTATTTATTTAGCATAGTTTCATTAAATTATTTACCTCCGGTCATCCATGCCCTACTACAGTGGCTTCACCCCCCCCAGGGATCTACTCCATAGTTTGAGAACCACTTGCTTAGAAAAAAGATCTTGCAATTACTTTGGAATTTTGCATGGGTATTCATGGTCCAGAGAGGATAGTTCTAAAATATTTTTTTTAAAATGATTTTGTTCTCTGTTGAACTTTAATGCATTTTACCCTTGTCTATGAATAAAAAAATTATGCCCTACAACAAAAATCAATCAAACTGGACTTAAAGATTAATACTTTTTTCTTTTTTTAAACAGAGAATGAAACATCAGAGCCTTACTCATCTTCTGTTTCTCTGTTTCTGAAAGATAGTGGTATTATTGATAGATAGTAAAGATACTGGCTGTGCTGACACCTTCTTTCAGTACTGTATATGACCAAAAAAAAAAAAAAGATCTCTCTCAAAGAAGAAAACACTGATTTTTGTTTTCTCACCATGAGAGAGTAGATCAGGTGAGAGAGCTGGATCAAAACGATGCTACCTGACTGCATTGCCCAAAGCAAGCCAATATTCAATATGGATGTTTATATTTTGGTTGACAGAGAGAGACTGAGTGAGAACAAGAGCCTTGTGAGAAAGTGGACAGGTAGTCCAGACCACATAGTTGTAATGTCAGTCAGCTGCTGTTTGCCATTATTGCAACTCCAATCTCCTCTCACTTCACTGAGGGCTACACTGACATACTGTTACCCAAGATGGATCCTCTCCAATCTCCTCTCACATTTACTTAATGCTGTATGTGTTTTGTTTGCTATGTTTATTTTTAGATTACAGTCTCTTTTAAGCTGCATACAATATGTTTGTGTGATTGTCAGTTTCAGAAGGGAGAGGGAGGATAATGCAGAATAAGAGGAAAGAGAGAACCGGGAAGAACCAAGTGAGATGTAAGACAGAAATTAAAGTCAAGATTGCTGCAGTGACAGAAATGGTGCTTTTTAACCAAGTGAAGAAAAAGAAAACATGACAAAAACTTTTTTAAAATTTTACATTTCAGTATGTGTGTGCAGATTATGCAACTGAGTAAAACGCCATGTTAATTAGCGACCTTAGAGACATTAAGAAGTCTCAGGGAGGACCAGGCCAGCTGGTTTTCCTGATTTCTGTCTGTTTGCTAAGCTAATTGACTCCTTGATTTTGCCAGGTATGCACAGAATTAGACTTTTATGCTTAATAAGTCCCTTAATAATTAAATTTCTCAAAATGTTGAATTACTCTGTAAACCAAGCAGTGGATAGCCCATTTACCATTCATTTTTCCTGAACTTGAATATACTGTAACCCCATTTACCAATGCTGTAGGAGGAAATGAAAAATATACTGTATATATTGCTGGAAGCTGAACAAGAGAACTTGAATCTTGGGTTCTGCAGAATGATTCCACAACTATGTTTGTGTCTGGAAATAGAGTTGAGCCTTTTTGAATCTTCTTTTAAGTGGGCTTGTGCTCTAAAAGCTCATCATTGAAGCTGTAGCTAACTGGTGTGCCTCAAAAGTATCTCAGGATCCTCTGAAATGTCTCTGCAATGAGTAACATTCACAAAGCCCATTTCAGTGAGTAAAGGAGTGTGAAGATCCCAGCTTCATTTAGTGGTCTGCTTACTTCATTAGCTCCTTGATTTGTTTCTGTAAACAGTAAATCAATCTAAAAAACGGTCTTTGGCAGAATGAAGTCTGCTGGAAAGGCTTGAAAGAGATTGGTTCTATTTCTACAGTTCTTTCAGCAGTGGGAGTTTTTAAGCAATTATAAGGCTACTTTGACAGGGCTCTGGACCAATTCTTTGTGCCACAGAATATATTAAAAATGACCCTTTTAAGTTTGACATTTGATGGCTTTCACATGTCAGGGTGTCAGCTGGAGAAAACGGCACTGGTGAGTACAGCAGTGACATGGCTGAATGAGAGACTGGCTGCAATGCCTGCAATAACAGCACCTAACTGTAAATACACATATAACCTGGAGCATTGTGGTTCCACTGCAGCAAACCTTTAACACTGTGAGACATTAAGTCACAATCAGGGCACCTTTTTAGATCATTTGAAGTGTGTGTCAGATATGTTTGACATAGGTTAGGTGAAAACAGTAAAATAGGGGCTTCACTGATGACCGATTACAATGCCCAATGCTGGTAGCCCCTTCATTCAAATCTTGCTTACTCAAAGCAGTGAAACCCCTGTGACAAGAAGATAATGAATTAACGTATAGAGAGAGAATATGGAATGCAGAGCTTATGCACTGTGTGGATAGCTGGAGCTACAGCAGCTCTGCAGGACTGTTTTGAATGCACACACTGGCACATTTAGATATGCTGACATCCAGGAGAACCACATCAATCTTGGGGATTAAACATTAACAGTGGCATCATACGTTAGTAAATGCATTGATTATGTAATGATCACAAAGCTCACTCCGGAGCCAAAAATACTGCCTTTCGATCAGAGCAGGACTGAAAATTGGCATCAAGAAGTTTAAGACATCAGCAGAGAGTGGACTGAAACCTCTACATTAACAACAGCAGAAATGTGGGATATGATCCATGATTCATTCATATGTAAGGCTACGTTAAAGGATTAGCTGATTGTTCATTGTAGTTAACAATGGGGTGGAGGAGAAACAGGTGAACAGCTTTAGGAAAACCTGTCATGGACATCATATATCTCCTCCTTAGTGACAAAAAAGCCCAGAAACAACTTTATTTTAAGAAAACTTAGGAGAGCAAAATTTCCATGGTGAGTTTCTGTGAAATTCTGAGGATGAGCAATAGAAAGCATTTAGACTGGAAACATCCCAGTCTGGCTTTGGACACATATGGTCCGGGACAGGAAGGCTCTGCTGGGGGTGATTAAAATTGGAAAGAATATCATTTGATCCTTTTATCGATCATCAGTGATATTGGTGAAGTGTGGTGCTGAGTCCAAAGGATATAAAAAAAACCCCAGCACCCATTCATGGTCTGTTCACTGCGCTGCCATCTGGCAAGACATACAGAACCACCACCGAACCACCAGATTAAACAACAGCTTTTATTGTCAGGCTGTCAGACTATTCAACCTCTCCTTAGCACTCAAATGTAAAAAAAAGGAAAAAGAGAAATAGTTCTCTTAAATTTTACTAGTTATTAATTTTTTTTTCTGTTTAATTAGTAGCATAGTGGGACTAAAACTGCATTTCATTTCTTGGTGCCCTGCACTGTGGCAATATCTGACAGGGATTGTTATTATGGCCATCTATGTATCACCAAATACTCATGTGAAGGTGGCTTCGAGTGAACTCAACTCCCCTACACCGTCAGTGAGCATGTGGCTGTTATTACTCATATTGCTTGTTTACTTTTTTTTTTTTTTTTACATTTAACTGATGCCTCTTTCTATTTTTACTGTCTACTTTGCTGCTGTATTGCTTTAAATTTCTCTATTGTGGGACTAATAAAGGACTATCTTAACTTGAAAGAGAATACTAGATTTAGCCCATCTACATCATCTATATCTATATTTAGACCATCTGCATTCATATTTAGTTCATCTCTATTTTCTCCGCCATGTACTTCACTTGTTACTTTATGACCTTAAAAAGGAATCTTTTGGCTTTAAAGAAACACCAGCATATATTTGTTGAATAGAATGTTATTGGCTCTACAAAGCACAAGTCATTTGCACAATCAGTTGCAGTTTGGTTTGTCTTGTCAGAGGGGATGAGGGGCAGGCCCTCTCTTCTCAGGCGGACCCTCATGGCTGACTTACAGCAGTCCATGATTATCCATGGATGTAATAATGTGCTTTGGAGTAAATATTTAACCGGACTGGGTCATTTGAAACATTGCTGGTGTAATGGTGTGTTCTCGCAGAGAGTGTTTCACACACTACTTTGACTTCAGGATAAAACTAAATATATTCCACTACTCATATGAGTAGGGTGAATAGTGAACTTAACATGTTGCCCACACTAAGCCAACCTCTCCAGGCTTGGCTTCCGTGAGGAAAACTCTGGTAAGGACTATCAGCACACTGATTTGGATTTTAATGCTGGTGCAAAAAAGGAGGGTGGACACCTGGCTTCTCCAGCTGGTTCTACTCTATTCTTTTTTGGTCATGTCTAAAAATGGGGCTCTTTCATGCTCCAATTAGAGTGCATGCAGCATCCATCTCTCCTTGATAACAGGGCTTTGGTGACACACCTTCCGTCCTTCGTCCACCCTTATGTGAAATGGTATTTTCAGGAGGCCAGGTGTCAATGTCAAGTGTCCAATGCCTCTTCCCCTTAATGGGAACTGCTGTTAGTTCTCAAGGCTTTAGTAAAGGATCCCCATGAGTTTCTGGAGCACTCTTCTCCGAAGAAATTGTCCTTTCAGAGAGCTTTGCTGTGTGTGCAGGGAGTGAGCTATGTGCATGTTCGGTTTACCCCATTCTGTGCTAAAGTGACTACAGTGAGGTCACTCTTTAACCAAACCTTTACTTTACAACTAAAAGCTTATTGTCCCCCATGCACCCCACAAGGAGTAGTGAGATTGAACAAAGGTTATGATGTTATAACCCCAGTTCTATTAGCACAGGTGAAGCCCTCTACCTATGGATGCTTTTGCAGATACACAACTTGCTATTCGGGTTTTCAGATGGAAGGTAGCTCTTTCACTGCATATGTGACCACGTCAAGGTGCCCATGTCTCCTCTTCTTTTATATCTCATATCCCCATTATTGGAGACAGTGAGACAACAGTGGTTCATGGTCATTCTGATTTGTACTTTTCAAGCTTAAAGGCAGAAAGGCACTCAATGTGCGGTGTCAACTGTATTGTTTAGTGGAATGAGTCTCAAGAACATTCACACAGCAGCTTTGTGGTCTTCGCCTTGTCCCTTTATAGGTGTCTTTTAGACATTTCAGGCTCCTTTTCAGGGTCTTTGCTCACCAGGACAAGTCAGGTAGGAAGTGTGAGTGTCAGCTATGTTACATCTGACTGCACGCAAAAGGAACTCTCCCTTTTCCATTGATGACAAGAAATGAGAGGTGTGCAGGGTGTCTGTTGTATGCTTTTGATTACGATGATTGATTATGATTACACTTTTGGGTGAGGGTTTATTAAGTTATTATGCTTTGACGACATGGAGTAGGAGGGCTGTGGCAACTAACCAACAGCAAGTAAGGATCACTGGGGCTGGTCTGATGACTGTAACCATAGAATCCAGTAGAGGGCAGAACCTGTGTGAAATGAAACAAAAGTCATAATATTGTAACGCTTTTTTTTACAAGCATAGGTAGAGCTCTCTTCTTATGAACCCTTGTTTACACAGGAAATTTACAGAACTTGCACTAAAAGTGCAGAGATGGCATGCCAAACCAGGAAATATTTGTGAAATGACCTGCTGAGACAGAAAAGGAGAGGAAAAAAGAGAGAAAATGGCAGAAACTTTCTAAGAGAAATCAGCTCTATTATACCCAATCTCTGCATTTGTAACATGAGGAAGATCAGAAAAGAGAGGACTTTCATTTCATGTGGGCTAACATAGCTGCTGTGTCTCCAGCACACTGAAGTGTGGAAGTGTATTACCCTGTTGCCTGCTGAGAGAGACATCTAACTTAAGATGAAATTGCCATGTGACATCCTGAATGTTGAAGATGTGCAGATGCTATGAGAAGCTGGAGACCAGACAACATTTTAGAGTGGTTCATTCAAGAGAGATTTCATGCTTCTCGTCTCCTGAACTCCAGACTACACACCTCCATGCCACCGGAGGCAATAAATGAAACAAAAATAAAGTTCTGAAACTGTTCTTGTGAAAAGCAAAAAAAATGTACCTGATTTCAGTCTGGCCACCATGCCCTTTAAAGTATTCCCTCTGTGCAACAACACACCACTCCCAGAACTCTGTCCCATTTGGAAAGCTCCCTCTTCAAATGTTCTCCTTCTGTGAGCAGGTCTAGCACAATCTGTGCTTTATGGTAAATCTCTCCAATAAAATCTTGACCCTTTACTTCGCTTTCAGTCTTAAAAACCAAAGAAAATTGGGAGCCAGATTTAGAAAGTCGAGGGGTTGGATGTCTGTGTAGATTCTCATTCATCCAGGTCATGGTTAAGTTGAAAAGTCAGCTATGTGAGTTTTTTTGGGAAGACGTTTCACTTCTCATCCAAGAAGCTTCTTCAGTTCCAAAGGACTGGTTGAAGGAAGCGGATATTTATGTTGCAGGAGAGAGGGACAACAACAAAAGAGGGGTAAGATGGTGAAAACTTCTGTGAGAAACTGTGCTTTTTCAACACAATGTGCATGGGTGCGTTGTCGTACTGAAGCTGATGCTGATAAAATACTGATGCTGTCACAGTTGTACTCTAAGATAACAGTCTGACCCATAAACAACTCTGCAGATGTCAAAGAAAACCAGTGGCATGCTCTTGGTTTCACTGCAACCCTGATGTCTTCTGGTGCTGGAGACCGGGGTGCCCTGACACAGCAAAGACTGCTGTTTGGTCTCTGGGTCGTAGCCTTAGACACACCTCTGGTCCCCTGTAATGAACCTTAGCATTAGGTTTGGAACATCCAGAGCCCGTTAACAAGGGTTCTTACAGACTTTTACACAGTGCTGCTTTTGCTCCGGTTTGTATGTAAATTGCATAGGGCCATGACCAGTGGTCAAAAAAATACTTGTAACTCAGCTGCTGATGTGAACAAGCAATGCGACTTGGAATACTTAGTCACAAAATTATTGCTCGCACCTTCTACCTGCACGTTACTGTTCGATGCCCTGCTTATACATAACAGGAATTGTTTCAAAACTTGTTAAATGCACCTCCTACTTTCCTGTGATGTTCATCGTGGATTTACAGAAATACTTCAAAAGGTTCAGAATAGAAGATCAGAATTAGGACCTCATCAATAAAGATGTGATTTTTTAACCATTCTAGGTACTTTATTTGGGTTTCCCATTCCTTTCAGCCACTGAAGGGACCATGACCTGTTCAGATCTACCAGATCAACTGTGATCTGCTAAGCTGGTTTTAAAGTGGCTAACAAAAACTTCCAAATGTTGTCTTTTTTGGACACACTATATATCATTAATTTCATTCCTGTATCCACTAAATATATGCAACTAAATTGGATTTCCAGGTTTTTGTCATAAGCTTTTATATCTGTGTATTCTAAATAGGTCTAAATTTTGCATGGGTTAAACCTCCTTTTTGCTGTTTTCATAGTTTCATCCGCTTGTTCCCCTGTGTTTTCACAAATTAATGCATCTGATTATGCTCAATCTGGTTCCTCCTCAAAAATTTTGTTTGTTGCTGCACTTGTGGCTTCAGTTATTTCATTATTTCATTACCTCACTTATTTTTTTTCACTTTGTAGTACGTTTTTTTCTTTTTACCTGGGTCTATACTCATTGCAATAATTGCTATTTATACATTAATCAAAAAGGAATAGTAAATGGACTGCATTTATGCAGCATTTCTCTGCTAAACTCAATGTCTTTTACACTGCCTTTCACCCATTGTCACAATAATGGAAGGGGATCAATACAAAGTGCCAACCTGCACATAAGAAACAGATACTTTAACACTCTGTTGGAACACATATTCTGACATGATGAAAGGAAGAGCCGGGGATTGAACCACCGACCTTTCCGTGAGTAGATTACTTGCTTTCCTCATGTGTCACAGTGTAGCAGTTACGACTGTGTGTGTGAAGCAGCACATTGTTTAACTTTGATTAAATACAAAGAACTGTTATGTAACTGAGTGTGTATGAATTATGACAGTCCCTAAATACAAGTTGAGAACCCTGTAGCAACCTTCATTTAAAGACAAATTAATTAATTGTCTACATTAATTGACTATCATTTTTCTCTTTTTGAAAGGAAATGCCCTGAGTTGAATTTAATATAAGTAAAGGTCTGCTATTTAACATAAATTCTCTTTCCCCTAACTAGAAATGACTGTAAATCCACCAATACCTCTGAGCTAAAGAAATTTATTTATACTGATTTAACAACCTTCAAGGCCAAACTTGATGCACTTCTGAAAATAATGATTTATTTTATTTCTTTACTTTTAATGTCAAAACCTTTTAATATGTGAATCAAATAACTATAAAAATGGAATCAGTCGGATTTGCATTGAGAAAATAATTTTTCTTTAAAAGTTCTCAAAACCGTCACCAATCCAAATTTACACCACTCTTATCCGTCCATTTGAATCATTTATCTGTAAAACTTACATGTATAAGGTTTTCAGCCCCTCTAATGTCCCATGAGTGAAAGTAGTAGAGGTTGTTGGATCACAGAACTGTCATTGACTATTTATTTGTAGCCCCCACAATTCAACTTTTCATGCTGCACACTGTGGGGGGGCAGGATGGGAGTGGGGGTGATCAAAGCTCCCTTTCATTTCGGCTCCAGACTGTGGCTTCAGATCAGGCCTTCATCACTGCAGGGATGTGCTCCTTTACCACTAAATTGTATATCTTGTTGCTGTTCTTTGCTTCTGATGGCCTCCCTTTGTTCCCCTTATTTCTCAGCCTGCCTTTTGATTGGCCAGATATGCTGAAACAAAATGAGAGGAGTGTTCATGTTGAGGGGTGAGAAAAATCAAGGCTTTCTATCTTCATGAGTCAATTATTCAGGCGTGGAGTCTGAGGAAAAGTGACTTTGCTAAGCAACAGATAATTTCATTGGTGTCTATGCAAATCAAGATGTATGAAGATTTTTCAGGACTGAATGACATTATCTTACCTTATGTCAAGATAGTGTCACTCGCCTCTCTTAACACAAAATGAAACAGAGAAATGTTTCACACCACACACGCAGAGAGCTCTGCCAGTTATGGCTATATTACAGTTTTACATTTTTCATGGTTAAACAAATTCATATAGTTTAGGCTTTAATGTTAAATCTGTTTCATTTGGCTATGAAATGATGACTACTCCTGCCTAACCAAAAGCAAATTAAGTCAAATCAGTGTGTAAAAGCTGGCACGACAGTTGATTTACTTTGCACTTCTGTCTTAATTCTTACTCGAAATTCTTCCTTATTTTTAAAACCTTTATTCTATCAGGTGGGAAAACTATTGAAGAAGGAAATCTGTTTTGCATGGGGTTGGCCAAAACAGCAGGGTATAAAGTTACAATGAAGCCAGCAGAGTCCACATGCTGAGATCTTGTAGTGATGCGTATGAGTCTTAATGGGTCCTTGCGATGAAACGTGAATACTACTTTCCCAAAATGAAGGTTCTAGTGTCCCTTTATGGTCTAACTGATGTTTCAGAGGTTTTTCTAGACTGGCAGACAAACGGCACTGATGGAAAATGAGTAGCTGAAGAGCTGTCACACTGAAAGACTTTTATTTTTATGTCATGTCGGCTTTGAACAGCTTCACTGCACAAACACACATAATAATGTATTGATATTTGCACTTGTTATAAAATACAACAGCCGGTGTGACTCTCACAGCTAAAACAAATTTGATTTCAGAATGCTGAAGTGTTCTTTTGGCAACATTTGTAGAATATTTTGAAAACACTGACTAAGTGATATTAATATCAGGAGAACTCATGTCTGAAAAGGTTTCACTTTACTAGGCAGTGGAATATATCCTTTATTAATCTAATTTATCATAACCTTTTTATCAGGCCTGAATACTCTGCTTATGGTTTTGTAGAGGTGACAGGAAGCCTGCATGTATTCTTTTTAGCTTCTCTTTGCCAAAAAATCTTTTGAAAAGAAAAAAATCTTATGAATAGGTGACATCCAATTTACTTTTGTTCATGACTCAATTTCTGTTGTCACGAATGCAAGATAACGTGTCCCATGTTCAGAAATTTAGTCTTTGGAGGAAAATGAATGACTGAGCAGGGAAAAGATAAAGATTGTTAAAAAAAACAACCTGTGCAGCATCGATCCACCACTCCAGTTTATTCTTTGTTTCCTGGTCATGTTTTTATCTCTTAAATAATGCAGAGACCTGGGAACATCATACAAAATTATGTAGGTGTTCATTATTTTAAAGTTCCCTTCAAAATGTTCTAGATGTAACATTCTGAGTGTTTTTATGTTGCACATAAATGATCAGGCTCTATTTTTGGACTCACATTTCAAAGAAAAAAAAATGGAGTTAGAGAAGTGAACTTTGACCAATACACAACAGCACAGGCAGAGGATCTCCTGTCTTTACTTCATTTAGAATCACCCAGATTACTCAAATCTTCTCTTTACCTTGCATCTTTTGATTAATTTCCTTAGGAAAATCATTTTCAAAAACATTTAGACTTACTCCATACACTGTGTATGTCTGTCTATAGCTTGTCACAAAAGCAGATTAAACTGCTTCCTGTACACAGTTACACAGTCTGAGAGGCCAAAACAAGCCCATCCACCCAGCTCTGGGTTCATTCAATGAGGTTCAAATCGTGGGATCACCTTTAAACTGTTATATCATTTACCATTCAACCTCCAGTGACATCCCATCACCTCCTTATACTCCATTTAAAAACTTATTCGACTTGTCACAAATTCAAATTAAAGTGCATCCTGCCTAAATCAATTATATTACACTAATTTTGTTCAGTTCAATTTGTGGAGGAAGGAGGTCTGACCGAGCAGATGATAATTTGGTAAAGGTCATCTTGCTGTGGTTTTCGATGGAACATTATCTACTATCCCACAGTGCCGTGAATTTATTCAGATTTCTGACATTTCGCCATCCTACAAGATCAGATTGAGGCTCACCAAGTCTGACGGACAGTAACACACCTTTAAACCCAATTAGCGCCTGGAATTCCCCGGTTGCATTGGTCTGCTTTCCAGTGATATTCTAGCGCAAATGTCCGCAGAGGTGTCGGGCTGAACTATCCAGCGGAAAAAGGATTGGCGTGTGTCTCGGTCTGACTCGACACCCAGTCTCCTTCGCCGGGGCAACCTGCAGAATCGGTCTCAGTGAGTCCCCCGGTCCGGCGTGTGCCCCCTGTTGCTTTAAGCAGTGCGTCCTGCCGTCCGACAGGAGGCGTGTCTCCCCTACGGCCGGAGCGCAGCGCTACCACAAGCAAGTGCGGGGGAAGCGACTCGGCTCCTCCATAGAAACAAATCAACTTCTTTGTGCTGCTCTGGTGACTCTTTCCAGCTCCGGCTTCTCCTAAGGTAAGTCCGTTCATTCAAACTTCACATACTGAATACTCTCATGTTTTTACTGTGCTTCTCTTTACCTTTTCGCTCGTCACATCTTTTCAGCAATAGCTTATATCTTTGGAAACAGATGAGTCTGAAGTAGGAGCCATTTCACATCGTATACAACCGGCAAAACGCACAGAAAACACCGTTACGCACAACAACAGTCAGGTTTGAAGTTCATCTGTGAGTTTATGGGCGAAATTAATTTTAATCCGGTGCCCTCAAAACGGGAAAAAAAATTCAAACGTCTCAGTAAAAGATTCCGATCAGAGATCTCATAAGCCGTGGAGGGATGTGACCTCCTGTGTCTTTGCCCGACCTCTATTTGGTGACGCTCGCCACCTTTTCGGGTCCATCTCCCTTCTCCTCGGGCTGATGCCTCCTCTGTTGAAGGGATGAAACACATTATAGGGGTCGTTAAAAGCCCGTGATCCGCTTTATGAATGATCCATAGATAACATTTCGAGTTCACGGGGCTGAATAGCAACTTGCAGAGACAAGCCGCGCATTTAAATCCCATATTTGATGAGCACATTAGCTCTAAATCAACTTTATCATCACGCTGCTTCGCCCGTTGAGGGGCTCCGCTCAGCCCATTTAAAAGCCCTTTTGACGCGTACAAATGGGCATTTGCTAAGCTGTAGCTGTGTCTGCAAAAAGAGCGGAATAGAAAAAAAAATCCAGATGAGTGTATGCACTGGTGCCAGCTGTGCCTTCCGACCCCTCAGCACCTTTCTGCCTGTTACGCACGGCCATCAGACAACTGCGGCTTTGTCTTCCGATAGTTCAGGGCTGCTCCTTTTTTTTTCAAAACCTCTATGCGAGTTATAAAATACTGCGCTGATTTATTCAGTCCACGCACAGAGACAAACACATCTCAGACACGATTTTTTTTCTGTCATTAATCACATATTAGCTCAGGAAACCCCCCAGCCTCTAACGTCTGCGGCTGTCATCAAAAATAAAATGAACCTTGCGTTTACTAAAACAGAGAGATGAATAAGTTCCACTGTGTGCTGCCAGGTAAAGTCTGCACCCTAAATTATATCCTAATTTCTTAATTAAAATTTTGAGGAAACATTTTTTAAAGATCACATTTAGTTTGTTTAGACAACTTCAATATTAATTTAGTTTGATAAAATTGTTGGCCCGGTGTTTTCACGGTGTTGGCCGTGATAAATGAGTGTTGTTGTGGAAGCAGTCATAAGGAAACTATATTTAACCTTTGGCCATAAACTGGATCATCACATGGATTCGGTCCAAACAGAGCGGCCCGCTGTTTTCTAAGGAAGCAAACGAGCAGAGGAAGCTGGCAAAAATGAATAGGAACATAAGGGAACAGGAGGCGCGGAGTCGCTGTCCTTGGTGCTGAAACCGCCTCAGCGCAAAGACTTCTTCAAACCAGAGTCTCTGTCCGCGGTGCCGAAACCCCCTCAGTGCAAAAACACTGTCTTCATCAGCTGTGGCCTGAATGCTGCGCCGGTTTCACTTCTTCACAGGCTGCCTTCATACTAATGATATTTTATACCAGAGAATTGTTAATATTACAAGCAAAACTGTTTTGTTTGTCAAATTTCGTGTTCCTGCAAATTCAGTAATTCTTCATATATCTTGCGTCAGGCCAACTTACTTTTCTTTTCATAAGTTCTATTATTAAATCACCTTGAGCTTTATAACACAATTTTCTTCATTATGTCTGACTAAAGGAGTTCAGAGAAAGAATCTGTGCGATTTCGAATTTATGTGTCAGCCTAACCACCCAGGCTCAGCCGAGCAACTCTTTTCATCCACCAGCCACAGACCTTGGAAAGAGTACAACAATAATGTGAGCTTCTATGTCGATGTAACCACTAAAAGTAACTTATACTGTGGGAAAATCAAAGATAATTTTTATCTGTAAATAACAGGTTCAAGGCCGATGTGACTGTAGTTTTCCGCCTTTCGGACCGTGTACGTCAGCACGGTCACCGATTCAGCTGTAAAGGAACATATGTGCAGCCTCTTGCACCCACAAATCAGACGACATACATGAACTGAGATGTGATGCTGAGTTTTAATCTAACAGGTTTTACAATTGCACTGTCAGGAAAAAAAACAAAATAAAAAGAGTAATAATTCTGAAGACAAAACAGTGAGAAAGAGGAGTGCGAACAGAGGCCATTCATCATGCTGAGCGCACAGTGACAGGTTCGCTTCACGCAGCCTTCACAGGAGTCCAAGCCTGAGTGACTCCCATCAAATACAGGCGATCTTTTCAAATTCTTATACTGGTTTTCATACGGCTGTGTGCGGCGACGCTCCGCTGCCAGCAACGGCTACTGAAACAAACCGAGAAAAAAATCTCAGGAAAAAAAGCCGAGAGCGGCGGCTGGCTGGCCGGCTGGCCGGGGACACCGCGACAGGGGAAGGGAGGCAAGTTAGGAGGGTGGAGGGAGAGTCATTTGGCCGGGTGATGTAGAACAAGGGGCGAAGGGTGGTCAGCAGGAGCCGAGAAACATGCCTGATCCCCCCTGTGCGCTCTGCCGCCGGTAGTGCTGGCTCGACGTCAGATGCTGTGCGGCAGTCCAGCAGGAGGAGCTCAGGCTGCCGCTCCGCTCACTCACACGCTCACTTGGTCACGCTGGATCTCCACAAACCTCCGCTCTCTCCCCCCCTCTCACCCCCGCCAATCTCTGTCTCTGTCTTTCAGCAGATGGATTTCTTCAAGCTCCGTCCTGCCTAACATGGATGTCCAGCCACTTCCACCACCACCACCACCTCCACCGTCATCTCTCTCAGCTGAGTCGGAGGGCTGTTTCTTCTTGGCGCAGTGAGCTGGACACGCAGTGCTTCTCTTCTCTTTTTTTTTTTTTTTTGGCCAAATGGATGTGGGGAAACCGTTGCCCAGTCCGCCGGTGGTGATCATGCCGTGATATTGCAGTCGCCTGTTTCACACTAAAAGGGTACAAAAGAGATAAAATATTCTGTGGAATATACCGATTCACGGAATAACAATCCTGTGCATCACACAAGCACCATGAAGATCACCTCCTTGCTGGTATTTCATGCGAGAGTCAGGTGCACCGTCAGACTTCTTCTGCTGCTAATACACTGTGTGGGATTTTGTCATGGGATGCCACACGTCCTGAGATTTGGTGAGCTACTTCTTCTCTTTACTCTGGTGTTATCGCCAAAAGTTTGACTTGTGTGTTTTCACCCCGAGAAAGCATGTTGCTCTCATCACGACCTGTTGGAGACTCACCCACCCCACCCCCTTCCCTCACTTGTGAGAGCTGAAGTTGCTCTTCT
>JAUZTA010000030.1:25786978-25804064 GCA_034780835.1 Ctenochaetus striatus
CTACGCCTCGTCCATATTTTAGAAACATGATGAATATTTTATTTTGCTGTCAACAAAATTTTTGGTTGACCCTTTGAACCGTGATTTCTCCTTAAATTCCCCCTTAAACAGTTTTAAATTAGAAAAGAAAATTCCTGACTGCGGGAATATGGCATGTCTGTTCCGAAGCACTGCATCCTTGTGATGCTTCCACAGGAAATATCCCAGCACAAATCCAGATGAGTCATTTCATCGAATGAAAATATTCTAGATTTCTTCTGTGTTATTTTATACTTAACACGAGGCCCAGAGGATTTAAATAACTGTGTGTGTGTTCAGTGCTGGGGCAGCAGTTAGTAAGAGTTAAAGGCCACTGCCTAGAACCACACACTGGGTCTAACACCACAGAACAGAGCAGCAGATAGAATGAAAACCACTGCAGAAACAATGTAATTGAAGCAAAATGCTCGATTTAGTATTTCAGTTTTATTAGTCAGGCATTTCAAGAGGAAAATATACAGTAAGATGTCACACCAACACACATAACCGAACAGAATAACACAGAGACACATAGACTGCTACCACTATGAACAGCACACAGCTATTTTAACATCAGGAGATAGACAGGATGACAGAAATGCTTGGGTTTATTTTCTGATTCAAAGAAACAGCACTGATACAACAAAGAAGAAGTTGCTCAGTAATTAAATCCACAATGTTCATTTCTTTAACTCCTGATTGCAAATTGATGAGGTGCAGATTGATTTTTTTACTGATGGAGCTACAAGATCTGATCCCCAGTGTTGACGGATAAATGGGTGAAATCCTCTGAAGCTCTGGTTTGCCTGGCTGTCGGTGAGGTTTCTATCCCTTTACGTTACAGTGACTCTCTGCTTACAGTCATTCAGTGCATGTGTATTTATAGATTTTTCAGCAGGTGTGTGTGAGCTTTGATGTGACTGCTGTTAAGTTTTCTTTAAGGAATGACAGTTGTCAGTTTCAGTTGTGGGAACATTCACCAAGAATAAATCAGCGGCTCAGGAGAAGACTGTGTGTGCTGAAGCTCAGTGGAATTTTAGCTAATGTTAGCTTTGCAGGGAGAGCACTGATGATTATATGAATAAATAATTATTTAAGCTGCATTGCAGTCACACTTTAGTGAAGGTAAGGAAACTCAAGAGAGATTTTAGAGAGATTAAAAAAACAATTAGTCAAAAAATGAATGCAGCAGACAGATCTTTTGAATTTTAGTTCCTAGTAATAGTAGAAACTCCCCCCAAAACACTGGATCCTACATTTTCTATGATGCAACTCGACCGTGCCTCTTAGCAGACACTCCTACTCTGAATGCGAATATCTGCAAAACTTCGCACCACTGCTCTGTGACTCAGGTCTTCTCTGTTATAACATTGTATTCTTGTTCTCTGATGACTACATCTGGGTCCTGTAGTGTCAAATCATGCCCCGGTGACATCATCAGGGGAATCGTCTGAGACCGTCGTGATGAGTAAACTGATGTTCACCTGTAAAATGATGGTGTTTCTTGCACCATGGCTTTCTTGATTGTGGAAGAGCAGGAAGTCATATAGGTGCTTTATATGATTGATATGCTCTGTTCAAATGAGTGCTCCCTCATTTTGTTTCAACACTCAATACCTGTAAATCCTTAAATTTCTTGAAAGCAAGAGTGAGCTCGGAGAAAATTTATGAATATGAAGGTGCTATTGAGTTCTATAATGAGATCAAGGAGTGTATCTGAAGAAGCAGAGGGCCTTCCAGTATTTGCTACAGTACTTCTTACACCTTGCCTGTCTACCTGACTTGTCAGAACTGTGCTACTTTAACTCCACCAATCAATTTTGACTTTGAAAATGGAATTTCTTCTGCTTTTAGAGCAGCTTTGACTCTGAGAAATGACATAAAAAAGCCTACTATTAATGCAATGATACCAGCATTAAATATCTGAATTTGTCTTGACCATTCGTTTGTAGTAGCTATTCATCAAAATGGGAGCTTGCAATGGTTCAACTGATTTAGTCGTTTGAAGAATTATGGTGCGGGAGTGATGGATAACTAAATTGGATTTTCATTTTGAAATTCAAGCACAAGAGAAACAGTCCAGAGCAAGAAAGCCACTGCTGTTGTTTTTACTCTGTCTGAGCAGCTTGTGTGAAAAAAAGCTCTCCATAGATTCCCAGGATCTTTTCTTAAAAGACCTTTGGAGGACAGATATGTAAAGTTCAGATTATTTTTTTAAAGCAGCCATGCAGGGGAAAGGGAATCTGAAACAAAGGAAGAGTTCAACTGGGTTGTTTTTCTCTCATGTCTGTGGAAAAACAGAGGCTCACACGCTGACAGCCACCGATGATAGAAACCACATAAATGAATTTTCCTGTGACCGGCTGAAGATAAAGCTCGATACAGATCAGCTGTAAGGCAGCAACAGACTGAAACTCAGCAACATGTGAACTGTCGGCTTTGTAGCTTTGACTTCAGCATGCTGCTTTTGCCAAAATGTCCGACATTTTTAGGTGTTGAATTGCAGTCAGGTGAGGTCAAGAAACAGGATTACATTTGTAGAGGAGAAGCCATACTTTGGTTCACCTGACAGGAATAAAGCAGAAAATATTTCAAATATTCACTGAATGAGCTGCTGGTCTAAAGCAGGCAGTTTACTTTGAGAAAAAAACATTAACGTAAAGGTCCAGGTCAAGCAGACGCTCCAATTAACAACGGTATGTAAAGTCGTAAATTAAATAGAAATCTTTTTATCTCAGCCAAATGGCATAGTCATCCAAGAGGTTTCTCACATCCAAAAGAAGCAATTTAAGCAGTATTTTTGTATCTCTAAATGCATCATTTTATACTGGCACTTTTTGCCTCTGTGATCTCTGCAGAGAGGAGATTGAATCAGGTGCGTTGGCGCAGGCTGCCGTGGTTGGCATTAGTATGAAGGTCACCCTCTAATGGGGCAGACAAGCTAAATGTTGCAGGTCAAGGCTAGAAAACTGCCTCTTTAGAAAATAACTCACTCTCTTAGAAGGCTACCTGTCAATAACTGAACAGAAAAGTCCACATTTACCTCCAGGCTTCAGCCCCCGCCTCACTGATGACTTGTAAATAAGGAGATTTGCAGGAAAGAAGCGCAAGCTGCTTGGAAACAGTATGTGGCAAAGCAGATCATCCTGCAAGGGAGAGCATTAGGTATGAAATGGGAAGTGATAATCACAGCATCCTTCGATGAACAAGCTCATTTGATTTTCAGTTTATTAATGTAACTGTGGGTGGAGCTTTGTGGAGATGGCCTAGAGATGTTACTGATTATAATGACATACAGCGACAACAAACAGCACTCTTACAGCTGTAAATGCCAAGAGGTGACAAAAGCACTAAATGTGCATTAATCCACAGCCAAAAAATGTTAAAAACAAATGTAGAAATTTGTTTTCAGTAACATTTGCTTCAAACTACAGAGGCAAGATTTTTTAAAAAACACTCATCCTATGAAAAAAAGAAACAAAAGTATAAATCCATGAAGATTCAAATGGAACCTGGTTTCCATTCAGTGGGAACCATTTGGCATGGGGCTTACAACAGCAGAGAGGGCAGGAAACTCAGAGAGGACTGAGAAAAGGCAACAAGGTTTTGGTTTGTTCTTTTTATAGTAAGAAATATAGAAAAAAACAACTGCCTTGTACAAAGTTAAATCCTTGCTGTTTTCCAACAATTTTTATGATACATATATTCTCATGGGTAAATCACAAAACGAGCAGCTGGTCAATGCTTTGCTAAAAAAAACTCTTCAGACTGATGCCACCTCTCAGTCCAGTATCCTTCAGATTCTGTCTGTTGTAGTCGATGGTGCAACACCTCAAAGCTCACTTGCAGCTGTATTTCTAATGTGTGTCAGGATATTAAGAAACTGTGTCACCCTGACAGAATGTGTCTACAGGACAAGTTCATTTTTTTTTTTACCATGTTAATGTTTTGCTTAGTACGTATTTTTCAAGCATAATAATAAAGAATAATAAAAAAAACAAATTAAGGGCTCCTCATCAAAAAAAAAATCCCATCATATGTTTTTCAAAAATGAATTAATAACCAGAGGAACATTGGCTGAAGAAGCATTATGTAACACTGGCAAATGTCTTTAGGATTTCAAATATTTATCTGTACTTGCCTAAAAAAATCCAGCATCAGTCAGACAAAGCTGTTACCTTAAATTGGTTCTTTAAAAATAGAATTGATATCTTCCATCTGTTGCTTTTACATAACACAACAACAGCAAAGTAGGACAATCCTAAAAGGACACATTTGAGCACAAATGCAATTTAGCTCACATATTTGAATAATGATGGCAGTTATGTCCACCGGGACGGTCTGTTAATTCTCAGGTGTTTGAAATGAAACTGACAGCTTAACTTTGCATCATTCATTTAATGTTTATGTGCATTATTTCTGTCTGTCGAGTCTACAGCATACAGTAGCTGAGAGAAAGTGGATAGGCTTTTCTTTTTTTTTTACACAGATTACTAATTTAATGCAGCACATTTCATCAACTTAAAGTAATAGTTACTTTTTGTTCACTGTCTCGTTTACATGATATAATTTCCTTTATATTTAGCTTTGGTTTGTTAGAAGTGCTGCCTTGTGTTCAATAAAACCATCTCGACATGAATGCAGCTTCACTTTAACAACAAGCAACTGACTTTCCAACAGCAGCTTTCTCACAGTGAAGATACACACTTTCCAGTAATGAATAAATGGGAAGATGATGCAAGCATGCGGGTTCTCTGCAGTGTGTGTGTGTGTGTGTCTGTGCATGTGTGTGTGATGTGCTGAACTTAAATAGTTTTTTGTACTCAGCCGGCTGGAGACTGTGTTTCCCCTGTGTGTGTATTGGAGAACAGCATCAGTCAATTGAACCTACATCACACTTGCTAGTGAGGTAAGAGATGAAATCTTGAACACAATCAATAGTCATGATGGAAGAAAGAAACCAAAAAAATAAGGTCCAGGGTGAAAAATGAAGCAGGTTATGGTTTATGAATTCCAATCCTGCCAGAAAAACCCACATCAAAGGAGACTGGATCATTTATATATAGTATTTGGCAGAAACGGCTCTGCAGTTGAGCATGATTATAATATGAATCCAAGCAGCGTGTTAAAGATTCAGCAGGGACAGTGATAAAAACAGAACCCAGCCGAGACATTGTATTGAAAAAGCACGCAATACACAAGGAAGAAGAAGCATTTGCAAGTCTAACTTGAGAATCGGTAAATGTTTGGGTAAATATGCTTATTTGCTATCTTTTGGGAAGGAGATGGGAAGATCAATCTCATACCTGCACTGACAAGTATGGTGCTGAAGTCAGGACAAGATAAGCTGGCTTCACATAAAGACTGGAAGCAGGCGGGAACAGCTGGCCTGGCTCTGCATTAAATGAGAATGTGTGCCTACCAACACCTCTAAATCAGTCTGTCTTGTTTGTTGGAGCTGTAGTTATGTAAAACAACAAACAGCCCCAGCCCAGTGGATGTGGTTTCAACTGGGCAAACACTGTTTGGATCAACACAGAGTTTAACCTCAAATTGATCACCCATGACTAACTTGAGAACTGGGCTGAATTTCTTGAGAGACTTGATTAATTGCTTAATCTATCAAAAATCTGGCTGGATAGATGTCTGTCAGATCAGAAATGTGAGTTATGTGCAGTGGGAGCGCTTCCACAGTCGGGTTTTGCTCATGGCTGTCATTGAAAGATCTGATTATTAGCTTATTTTAAGGATTAATCAAACAGAGGTATTTTAAATGTCAAAGCTGAACGCAGTATTGAGTAAGACTGTGCTATGAAAGAAATAAAATAATTTTGCTTCACAAAAGTCCATACTGTCTGCATTTAAGCATATGTAGCTCATTTTATGGTGTTTTTCATCTTGATGTCCGAAGTCGATTTCTGTAAGTATTTCAGTCTTTCTGTGTTTTTTGTCATCATGGCCATCTGATCTGAATAAAAATTGAGAATGAAAACTGGCTGTTTGCACTATCACCGTGTAGGATCGAGAAAAATACCCATGTTTAAAGTTTTGGACACAATCAGAAACCTCCCTGAACTCATCACCCATATTTACTGCTATGATTAAAAAAACTGCTATCGCTTCGGTTGCCTGATATGATCAGTGAGTCAACGTTTTGGTCTCTGTAAAGGCAACATGATGCCCAACATGGCAACCTCACCATGACAGCAAGACCCCTGGAGGTCTATATAGTCACTACACCCAGCTGCCATTCACCAGCTTTAGCATCCTCCTTCTCTTAATGTGGTTGTTTTTACTTTTCTGCTCATGCAGAGCTGAAACCAATCGGGAGCAAGTTTAGCAGTGCTGGTTGCTGTCTGTTTAAGCAGTCAGCTGTTCCCCCCCTGCTTCTCCCCCTGCGCCTGTCCTTGCCCCTATTTCCCCAAATACTGAGGCCTTCCTTCAGCACTAACTCAGAACAGATGGAGGCTGGGGTTGTGCTTAAAAAGACAGAATAAAATCATCAGCAGCAGGAATTATCCATAAAGAGGTGTGAGCTGTCACGTCTGAAATATTGTCTTCATTTATGATCTTACATTCTCTAGTGCTTCACCCAAACATGATGCTCCACTCAGTATGCACTCGATAGCAGACAGAGTCAAATCTTCATGCTGAAATGGCTGATTTTCCGGTAATTTGTTTACAGGCTCTACATCTTCCCTACTTGAATTAGCATGCTGAATTAGAAGAAGTGTTAGAAGTCAAGGTTACTCGGAGCTAGCGATGTAGCCCTTGTTTCAATTAGAGGGATGCTGGTTAAATGATTTATAATTGTAAGATTAGGACCCAACAAGTTCTAATTTGTTATATATTTATCATCTTTGTCATCACAGTTAGAATTTCAAAGTTTTTCTACTCTGTTATCTTTGAGATATAAATTCTTGGGCTTTTATAGAATAAAAGAAGCTTTTTCACCTTTACACACCAATTGGATTCTTCATTTTTGAGTTTTGATCCACTTCAGTGTCCTAACTCCACCTGAAAATGATCATCCATGAGCTCTCTTTTCATTTTTATAGTCTCTTCTCTTTTGTAACATGACCAATACAGAGATCGCTCTAAAATCTGCTCTCACTTTCCAGCATTTGAGAGAGTGTGCACCTATACAAAACCAATAATGCTGAGCACGGCTTTCAATATATTTAGAAAGTAATTCACCGCTGTTCCCCTTCAAGTGCCTTTGTGTTGCTTCCCTGCAGTGTAAATGCAGTTTAGATAATCAGCCACTTCTTTGTTTTTATAAAAATGCAGAGAAGTGCAAACAATCATTTTACTGAGAGAGTGTAGAAGCATTTCTCTGTAACTCAATTAACAGCGGACAGTTGGACAAAGGTAACGGCTGGTTTATGACATTGAGATTAGGACGTCAGTACAACCTTTATCTGTTGCCAAAGCATTTAGCTAACATCTTTGGATGTCATGCTGCAGTGATGGCAGAGTGATAAACCTGTTGTAAAACCAGCCCTTGCCCCGATGGCTTCTGTGATTCATCTAAATAAACATGATTTACAAAGGACAGCTACAGTCAAAGCACCTGTCTTTATTTCCTCCTCCAAATGAATGGGACTAACCTGGTGGCTTGTTTCCAACCTGGCTGATATTCTGACTGATCAGGCGCCTTTACCCACTGAACCCCGTTTTGTTCCCTGATGGCTGCCATTGCTTTGGTGAATACGATGTCATCATGACTGATAGAAGTGATGGCCAGACCCTCGTCTTATGAAACCCCTTGAGGCTGTAGTTTTGAATACTGTTAGCATCATGTAAGAAGCAAAACGGGTTGATGATTTTGCTGTGATGACTTTAACCTCAGAAGAAAAAGAACAAAGCAAACAAACAAACAGATCAGTGCAAATACAAAACAAAAAATGGCCAAGACTAAAACTGGTTAAAACTTCAAAAAACAGTTTGAGGCCCTACAACCAAAATGTACTCAGCACATTTCTTTTGGTTTTGAGAGTCCTTGTATGCAGTGTTGATCACGGTCCTGCCAGCAACAGGACTGGGACAAAAAGTAAATCACGATACTGTGTCATGCAGGAGCTATCCGAGCTAACATGCTGGCTTAACGTTGGTGCTAGATTAAAAAGAAGGTCGTTAAAATCAGTAGAAGTCATTGTCAGGGGTCCATATTACATTTCGATTCAATCTGCCCATCAGCTCCTAATATATCTGTGTTGTGATTTGACATGGACATCTCCAAAGACTAACCGTTTAACCTTTTTGCCAGGAGCACACTGTAGGTAGAAATTGAATAAATGTTAATTCCTCTGGAAGATAGACAGAGCGAGTGTTAATCCTTATTATAGAGTCCTTGGGAACCTGTCTTCAGCCAGTAGGCATGTTTGCTGAGACGGAAAGAAGTTCAGCAGTTTCACAGAACGGCAACACTCATTGTATCATCCTTCATTGAGGGTAACTCAAGCATATGATGTGTCAGTGACTCTTTTATGCCCTTGGCAGCAGAGCACACGTTCTACCATGGCAGCACTTCCCCTTCACTTGTTCTTCCAGTTTATGATGATTTCATAGAAAGGAGTGGGGCTTTACTGGCCTTATTTAAACAGATGTAGAGTACAGCGCTCATGTTTTATAAGGTTGAGGGTCCTCGTTGCTCGTTTCTTCTTGAACCATATGTGATAGCTGCAATAAAGAGAACACTTGCTGCTTTCTTGTCAGTGATAATAGTGATTCAACCTTGGTATAAACCTCTGATTTCATATTTTTAGAAACAGATAGTTCTTTGGAAAAATGTGCTGGCATTAGAGTGTGTGGACAAGTGATGCATGCTGGTCTTGCAGCCAACATTAATCATAAGAGATTTTTTAAAACCTGAGATAATTAATTCATTATGTTCTGTAGTGATGACAGCAGTGCTGCGCTCAATCAAAGCTAACTAAGCTTAGCCAGTCAAAGTGTGGGTGTTGGGAAGTCTCAGAGGCTTTGAGGGGAAAAATAATGCGTTTGTCTGAACTACATAAAAAGATGTTTATGGTAATTAAGGCTGAGCTGATATTATTGTTATTAGTTGTTTTTTTTTTTTTTAAAATGTGTAATTCATAATTTCCTGCAGTGTAATCAGAAGAAATACAATATTTTAATTGCACAGTTATAAGCAGAAGTGAAAATTTACTTGTGTAGAGCATTTTAGAGCCTTTTACTAAATAAAATAATTTTAAGCAATAAATTTTTAATGTTCACAGTTGCCAGTGTGAAGGTGGACATGTATTTTATTTAACTCTAGGATGATTTGAAAGCTATAGTTCAACATTAAGCATGTTTAAGATCTTCTGAACAAAATTCTTGGCACAAGTTGTGCAGAAATGCTTAAAACATGAAATCCTTTATATGCACTTCAGTGTAATGAGCAGTTTTCTGAGGCTTAGCCGAACAAGTATTAATCTGTGGATCATGACATTACACATCGCTACACCAATTTCGTCATTTCCATGTGAATACTTACAATATCCATCTGCACAGTTACTATATTACGAGATCAAAGTGCTTGATAGTCATATCACTGTGCACATGCCAACAGAACCAGTGTCCATGCTTGTCTTATCCAAAATGTCCTGTGTAGAAGGCACACACACACAAACACACACACACACACACAGTGAACAGGAACACAGCACACTGGCCTGGTGGCTGCTCTGCTGTCTTAATTTCCTCTCTGCAGTGTGCGTGTCAACTCATATCTGTGTTATTTTCTTTGCTGTTTTTACAATGCATGGGAAAATGAAATATTTTACTTAAATGACTTTATTTGCCTTAGTGCTGCCAGTCTGAATTATCAGCTTTCTTAAATTAAGTTTAGCAGTGGTGGCTTTGTGAGCATTACACTGTGTCTTGGCCCACAGCCAACATACTGCTGGTAAATATATTTAAATCAGTACTAAGCTGCTTAAAATATTCATATTTCACTCACAGCTAGTTTATAGAAATTTGAAACTATCTCAAGCTGGCAAAATCAGTTACATGGATAAAATATATATATATATATATCATTTCACAATTTGGGGGAACAAAGAGAGCGGGAGCTGGTGAGCGCTGGCGAGGCGTTAAGCCCCCATGCACAGTGTGTATTTTTCTGATATGGCAGGCCCTGATAGATGCTCTTTCTCTCCCGGCTGAGAGGCAGGAGGATGCTTGCCATGTTCCTCTTAGGCTCGTGATACTGCTGTGTGTGAAGACGGTTAATGTGCCACGTTAAATGATTATTGTAAAAGCTGCTTCTCTGCATCCTTTCCTCAGCTTGACACAGAAAAGTCTCTGCCAGCTGTTGGTTTTGCCAAATTCAGCCTGTATGTGGATGTAATTAGCTGAGTCTTAGATGCTGACTGGGGCTGAGCTGGAGGTGACTTACGGTGCACACTAACAGGGACGGAGACGCTCTGTTCCTGCTGTACTGGAACACACTGAGGACATAAGTGACCAGATCCATTCCCTGTATCACTGTAACAGTAATATGAACCAGGACTCCTCATGACATTCTGTCCTCTGCTCTGACCATTGTGTCTTTGTGGATAGTCCTTCACTTGAGTCACTGTGTGCTAAGAGCTGTACCATGATGGCTCCGAGGGCCTGACTGAAATAAATCACATTGTCCAAATATTCTGTTTTACAGTTTTAAATCCTAATTTGTGATCTCAACTATGTTACCCCCAGTCTGGTGATCTTAAAGAATGCATACATGCTATGGTAGCAGCTTACTACAACATCTGTTGCAAGTCAGTGCTCAACATGTAACAGAGTAAACGTAGTGATTCTCAGTGGGGTTTGCATTTTCAAACCTGCTGAAACCTGCAATGCACTGATTCAATATTAAAAGCAAAAAGCACAATTATTAGCAAAAAAGAATGTGTGTGTTCAGTTACATCCTTTATTTGTGATCAGCTCTGCCTTCAGTTATGTCTCATTCACGAGGGGGTGTTGCATCTTGTCAAGGCTGTAGAAGTCAATTCTTTGAACTACAGATTCTTAGTAACAACCATGTGGTCAGGACCAGTTTGACTTAACTATAAATGCCACATGAACCTGAAAAATGAATTTTTTTAAGGTAAATAACTCTTTCAGTGAAGCAAAATGAAGGTTAATTAGTTTAGCTGGATGTCAGGGTTCTGTGGACTTCTCTGGGTTTAAAGCCTGAGCAGCAGGCAGCCTTGTCTTGTTATCTTCCACCATAGTGCCGGCAGTCTCATCATCTCCCTCTAATATGAAACATAATTTTAGGCGTGTTTGGTTGGTTGCACATGCTGACACGCTCCTGTGAGCTGATTGATAGGCAAAGTCGATTTTTCTTTTACCATGCAGCAAAGTTTTTCTTACATTTATGTTAACTATTTAAATGATAGTATTAGACAAAAATCATATTAATGATTACCAATGAAATGGCTAATTTTGAACATTCCTAGTCCCAGCACACTAATTTAGGCACATTATCTTCAATTTTACTTAAAAAAAATAAAAAAACATATATTTTTCCTTTTTTGTAAGAAATCTCAACATTTCCACATCACCTTTTATTTTTTTGAAGAGTCACCGTGATGCATATGAGCGATGACACCTAAACACTGTGTATATGTTGTGTCTATGACTCATCACCCAAACAGACATGCAGCTGGACAGGACCACGCTGGAGGGTTAGTCTGCTATTTTATGTTGTTTTCCTCTATTGCAACAGAGTTGCTATTTACAGATGTTTTTGTATTTCTGAGTTGTTTCTTTTGAACTGATGAATTGCCTTTTGGGCATGATCAAACTGTCTGTTTGGCCTGGAGGCCACATGTTCCCTTATCCCCTCTTTCACTGAAAACAAACAGCTGGTTTAGCAGTGGTTGTTAATACTACTAAGTGCTTATCCCATGCCAAACTGAAAGTACAATTTTTGTTGAAAAACATGTTAAATATGCCTGCAGAGTCCTGCACAGCAGCTGCGCATGAAGCAAAAGCTATGGTTCTCTGGTATCAGAGGGAGAATTCCATCACCTTTTGTCTGAGTCTTCCAGATGTCTGTATCTTTCCTCTGGCTGCCTGGGAGACAGGTGTTTGGAGACCAGAGCTGTTGTAAGTAAAAGCCTCTGATTGAGAATGGCAGAGAAGCCTCTCTAAGTCAATAACTCATTTGAAAGGGGTTATGAATTAGAATGATCTTGCTGATGGGAAGGTAGACTCCAGCCCATATCCTGCCTCGAGTCGTTGAAGAATCTGGAATAATAATCCTCCAGGAAAATCGATGGCAGAATGCAGTGCCACAGGGACAAATACCAGCAACAGCCCCTTTCTGCACTACACAACTATTATCTGTCGATCGGCTGAATTTCTGCAGATATGCCATAAATCCAATTCTTTAAAATGTCATATTAAAATTCCAGGCTATTTAGATTGGTTTGTGGGTGGAGAATGACGGCTTCCCTCTCTCAGGGGCTGGGATTATATGTCAATAATGTCCTCAGTGCCAGGGAGGTTCTTTCATTAGCTTGTATTTAGATTGAAGTGTCATTCATATTATGAGAGCCTGCTGCTGCGTCTCTAAGTGTCTCAACAGTGTGCATATGTGTGTGTCTGTGAGTGTTTGTGTGTGTGTGTGTTATCCTGTTTGTGCAACAGTTGGGCTGTTTCTCAGCTCTCAGTCTTAATAGGGTCGTCAGTCTGATAAGTCAGACGCATGATGTGTTGAGAGATACACAGTGGATTGGCACTGTTACAGTGGATGTTACAGAGACCATCCCAAAACTGCAGACGTTCAGGTTAGCCAGCATCACTGACCAATCCTTCACTCTAAACTCTTCTGACCGACACATCTATTATGACAACTGAAAAATACTCACAATTGCTTAATCCTTTATTAACAACCAAACATTATAATTTTACAGTTATAATTATATGTAATAAAATTATTATAATTTTACAGTTATAATTTGGCTCCTGTTTATTGCCTCAAAAACTGTACTTTTCTTATAAGTCATCAAAATTTTGCAAGAAGTTTGTCCAGAATTAATGGCACTATTTTGAGTTCTGTTGAGTCCTAGAAATCAACAAAAGCCAACCCTTTAAAATTACACCTCAAGGTTATCATGGTTTGACAATTTTTGAAATACAAATCTAATCTAGTCATTGTTGTGAGTAAACTTCGGCAGACTGGAGCAGCTGGTAGGCATTTGTCAAGCTCAATCCTTGCAAACTTTTAAGATATCATTAGTGATATTGTTGTGAAGTTTAAAATCTCTGCAATTACTCCTGTTAGATATTGTTATTTTAACCAATAGAATCAACACATGAAAATAGATTTGTTGTTTTAGTTTTTCTTACAGTGATCTTTCGGTTTATAGTCAGCTGACATTCCTGTTGGAGGCTGTGCAAAGCACAGCGGCTGCTGTTCAAATTGCATTGCAGTGATATACATGGTTACAGAGCTGGTGTCTCTCTGCTTGTTTTTGCCCTCCAGCAGACGTACCCAAAAACAGACATTTTGCTTCCTGGGTCAGTGGAGCGTTTGGTATGCGAATCCCTCAGGATTGCACTCTATTTGTGTCTCATCTGATTTACTGGCCAAATTATTTCAGGATCTATTTGTCTAATAAGGTGCTTGATCACCCAGAACCTCCATACCCATGATTTGATTTTTGCTTGTCTCATTACCTAATTATTTAATAAACAGCAAGGACACCTCTGCTACTTGAGCTTTCTTTACCGACAGATTTTCTATGGCACATAGAAATTTCTATAAGTAATGATAAGTTATTCAGTCTGGCATTTTAACTTTGGAAAGGGGCTATCAAGTTTTGGACTCATCGTCATCATTGGATGATCACACTGATACAGTGCAAATGGCTGAAACTGTTCAGTGAGTGTTCTAGTTTCAAAGGACGAGAAGGATTTTGCTTGTTTTGGTTCATGACAGCTAACCAATGTATTTATTTATTTATTTTTTTAACCTGTGGAGCTTTATTGAGAAGTTGTGTTTCCCTATTGTGCACAGACAAGATACATAAGAGTGACAACATACAGTGGAAATATACATTCCAGTCAAAAGTTTTACTCTGTTTCACTGCCTTATTGTGGCAGTAATACACAAAAAGACATATCAATACACCCAGAGTAGAGTTTCAGGCGTTTCCTGCCACCAGTGAGCCATTTTATTCAGTTAGTTTCAAAGAACTCTTAGAAGAGACTTGAAACTTGCTGTAGATAGCTAATCCTTCCCAGGGAACATTTAGTCACCTTAAAAACTCTCAGTTTGTGGATTCAGGAATGATCTGTACCTGTGCCAGAACTTGGCTGCTGTACAGCTCTCTCAGAGTGGCCAGCACACACAAACAGGCAGGCTGAGTGAGTTCTGGATCACACCCAGTTTACATGGAAACCACAGCAGCGCTTTGCAGGAGCAGCTTGTCATGATGATTTAACATACATAACATACGCTGTCCGTGGGTCATAGAAGCTCACTGTAGCATCACATGTCGATCATCTTCATCTTAAATTAGTCTCCGACTAATGGTTGGTAGGCAATAAACCACTGTAATCCCACATTGTGTTTTTAGGTTGATGAAAGCTGGAATTTTACAGAATGCTGAGCTCAGCTTTGTGCAAATGTAACAAATATATGGTTTCTAATGCATTATGAAAGACTGTATATTCAGTGCAGTTAAGTCCTGTGCATTCAGGCACATGTGCAGAGAAAGTTGCTCCCTCTGAGGAAGTATCTCACACTCTGCTGACTGGAGAAAAAAAGAAAGACTTCAGGCGTTTCTTCGAAGTGCTGCAACATCACAACCAACAGGATCACTGGTTGTGGGTGGGTACTTTATTTTTCTGTGTGAATGTGTATGCATGGTGCATTCTTCTTTTATCTCCATTCTGAAAGTTTGCATGTAACATTTTGTTTGGGTGCGTTTTCTGTCTTTTTCCCCCTTTTTTCTCTGGCTTTTGTCACGTTTCCTCTCTTGAACTGTGATTCTCCTGATCTGTCCTTTTGTAACTCTGAAGAGGAAAAAAAGAGCATCTCCATCACTCCTCTCAGCTCACTGTAACTCACAACTGTCTGCTGTGGATTCGAGCTTTTCCAGAGTCTGTGTGCTTGTGCCTGTGTTTTCATGTGGGCTCGTATCCGTACAGTGGGAGGGGAACCGCTTTGATTTCCCAAGACGTCTCGGTCAGGCCTCATCGCTTTCAGACAACAATCTCTACTTAAAGAGGAGGGAAAATGTTAGGAGGAGGAAAAGGGGCAGAGAAAAGAGTGTGTGCACCCTTGCGTGTGTAAGAGAGAGCGAGGGAAAATTGAGAAAGGGAGAAGACGGGATGAAGGTCAGATGGGGAAAATTTGCAGAAAAATATGAAGACACTTTAGAGGAGAGAGAGCAAATAAATAAAGGATGTTTCCTTTGAATTAAACATGACTGTAAACGGCGGTGCGGATAGGGACCTCACACTGGGTTCCTCTAAGCTGGTCAACACAACACTGTGCCTCATGAGCCTGCTGGCATGCTTAACAGTTAAACCCACTGCTTGCCTTGGCTGCTCTTGCCTTCTTTATGTCTTCATACAGTGTCCTATATCATGTCTGCTGTTTGTAGTACAAATGCAAAGCATCGCCAATAAAGGATCCTTGAAGTTCATGAAACCTAGACTACATGTACTCATCTTTTCCCTTGGCAAGCATGTGAATAGTTACAAATGTGTGGTTAAACAGCAAGTGTATCTCCAGCCCAAGGTCTTCATGTTGCCATGTTTCAGCATCCATAAGGACTCCAAATGATCAGGTTAGGCGTCAACTTATCTCCCAGTTCGACCTTTCACAGTGACAGTAGTATCTTCACCGCAGTGATCTACTGGCCATCTGGCATATGGGACAACCTGGACCCCTGAACTACTGTGCTGTACGAAATGGTTTTATTGTCTGCTGAACCCATTCTGTCTTTTTTCTCTCTGCTGTCGTGTTCTTTTTGGACTCACTGGCCAATCACAACTGAGCAAATCAGGGTTGAACCTGAAATTACATTTGTAATATGTATATATACTTTGCAGAATGAATATCTTTTTTAGGAAATGTGATTCCATTTCCTGTTAATATAAAGTTCTTATTATTATTTCACACTTGGCAAGTTGCAAAATTTGGATATAGAAAGTGCTACTCACTGACATAATATCTACTTTTTCTGCCAAAGTACCTGATCTTGCAATTGCGTATTTGCATTTAGCAAGCATTATTGCTTTTTTTATGGTTATGTCAAAGAGTTGCCACAGCCTTCCACTACGTAATCGCAGAGTTGGCAGTTCAATCACAACCTCCTCCTGTCCACATGTGGAAGTGTTCTTTGGCAAAAAGCTTGACCCAAAAATGCTCCTGATGGCCAGGCTAGCACCCTGGGTGGATAAAAGCTCTATAAAACGTAGCTTTCTATCATTTGTTACTGGAATGGCTTGGTTCAGGTTAAGGAAAGAGCGTTATCTTGTAATACAGGAGAAATGACTGTTCTGCTCTAACTTTACAATCCAAGCAGACTTTTAACAAGGATCACAAGGTTCCTAACCTCCTCACATCCAGAGAGTACACTAGTTCAAACCTCTGACTGAGGTTGTGCCAGTGTAGAGAACTGTTTAAAAGAGGAAGTGAGGCTTTATCATCGCTGTAGTAGTCTACATCAACCTTAAGACCATTAAACTTAGTTTAGCTCATAGCTCAGTAGGCTATATACAGTTTATACTGTTTAGTGTGTCTTTTATGCTGTGATACTGTATGCTTGCTTTTCTCCCCAAAAAACACTTTCATTAGTGTTTATTTCAGAAATGGGCAAATGAATAAGTAAAACTTGACCTTAACTTTTGTAAGTTCAGTGTTTCTAAATGGTGAAAATGACATCTTAAAACTTTCTTTCTGTGAACAATTTTGTGAATACAGTCGTCCCTCACTATAATGCAGTCCACCTTTTGCGGCCTCGCTGTTTCGCAGTTTTTTTTTAGTGCAATTTTGCATGCTTTTTTTTACAGCGTATGAACGCGCATTGTGTTCTGCATCCTGATTGGCTAA
>JAUZTA010000030.1:25818618-25834280 GCA_034780835.1 Ctenochaetus striatus
TTGTGTGTGTTTAGCAAAGTCATAATCATTTAATAACAGAGGTTTTTAGACTTTGTTTTAAAAACTCTCTCCTGCCATTGTTTTGAAAAAACACCAGACAGACTTTTAAAAATGGTTAAAATGTAATTATTATTGGAGGGGTTTTTCATGCTGATACAGTGAGTTAAAAAATCTGAATCTGTAGTTGGAGTTGGTTAGTTCATCCCCAGCAAGAGGACAGAAATCTTTTGAGAGTAACTAAACACCCGAGTTTGATCTTTACAAAGGTTTATATCTAGAGAATGTTAATGTTCTGTGCACATTTTTTCTTGTGAGCTATCTTGAGCGTAACTTAGATATTTTAGACTGTTGGTGGAAGTGGAAAAACATACAGAGGTCACCATAACATTAGAGTTCATTTTCTGGTCAGAATGATTCAGAACTTATTCAGCACTCAGCTACTGGCTCCGGAGATACTTCGCCATGGGCCAAAGTTTCAGTCAATCATACATTCTGACCTGATGGTGGCACTAGAGGAAAAGTCAGAGGGTCACTGAGATAATCTTTTGGAAATTATGTATCTGCCTGGAATTTAACATCACACATCATCTCATACTGATTTCCATTTTTTGCCAGTTAGATGTTTGCTGATAAAAGAGCAAATACTTATCGTTCTCTTTCCTTGCCGCTTCTTGATGACGCATCATGGCCTGAAACTGTGTTTGATGCTTAAGCAGTCTTCACTGTTTATTTATTGCCTTGGCAGTGCTGCATACAAAGAGCTCATCCGGAGTTATGGATGGAAGTTTGTTTTTCATTTAATATTGGAAAAACAATACAGTAATCATTTTCCTCAAGAATGCCAGCATCGCACTGCATCTAATTTGCAAGTTCTAACAATTAGAGGAAGAAGAAGCCTGAAATATTATTACAATGAATCAACCTCCAGGCCTGCCACTGAGCTTTGGCCAGTGGTCTAATGTTGTTTTAATGTTTCAGGGGAATCATCCAATATGTCATGGGATACAGAGAATGTGAGATGAACAAACATGAAAAGAATGATTTCCGCCATGTTAATGACCATAAGATTTTGTCTGTGGTTCAGAAAAATCAATTCTAGTCTCAACCTGGAGGGAAGAAATTTGTTCCCCAGTGTTTTTATTTGTGACGGTCATAGTCTAAAGACAGGAGGGTAAATCGAAGCATGGCGGTTATTTTTATGGGGGGATAGTTACTTGGTGAATAGTTTTAGATTTTGTCTCTGTTTGCATTGTCTTCATCCTTTGGTTGTTATGGTGGATCCAATTAAACTTGCTGCAGACATGAGAAATGAGCAAAAATGAAATCAATACCATATTGAGTGTAAATTCTACCCTGCTCTATTTTGGTCTTCCATTCAAACACGGTTACATGCACACACACACACACACACACACGCACAGACAGAGCAGAGACTGTTAGTTAACAGGAGGCTGGTATCGGGGCAGTGAGGTGGTGAATATTGATGCCAGCTGTATTGATTGAGGACCTGTAGGGTTTGTCTTCTTTTATCCAGCGAGCCTTCTGCCTGTCCAGCGGACTTTATGGAGCATCCTGTCTATGCCTGGCTGCACATTATGAGAGGTGTGGAGGAGGCCCATTAAAAGAGCTGGAGAAACACACTTTGTCTACCTCTATACAGAGCACAGTTCAATCATTACAAGACACAGCATAACACAGCTGTTACAGTATATAATGAGCTACAACTGGCTCACTCCTCATCATATATACCCCTAGCTCAGATAGATACTATATCAAGCACACTATGACTGCAAGTAACCACTACACAGCCACGCAGTAATACAGCAATTACCCAGAAACCACTGATATCTGCCATGCAAACACTGGCAAATTGCTTGTACCAGCAACTTCAGTTACATGGCTACTGCTAGCATAACTCTGTGGATTGGGATAATCGTTAGTCTGACAGTTAGTTGATAGGTCCACCACTTTGGTCCAACACTATTGTTCTCCTGTGGTAATACATTTAATAATACAGTGATTGCCTGCATCCACTCAAAATATATATGTCTGTAGACAATATATCTCAAAAACTAATGACTGGGTAAGCATTTACTGCTTACATTTATGCTCCAAACAGGAGGACGGTCATTGATTTTAACTCTGAAGTCTTGTCTTGCACCACCACCATCATATTGATTTCAGAACTGGTGTAACTAAGTTGTGAGATTATTAGGCCTAGGGAGAAGTCAACAATACACTGACCTCTTCCAGCCTGTTAAAGGTGCAGTGCACACTAATCGTTTCCTCCCAGCATACTGCTGATGTTTTCAAACTCAACTATGAACTTTTGACTGCAAAGGATGAAGATTCTGAGGTCATATTGGGCACTAAACAACTTCATCTCTAGTTGCTTTCTCCCATATTATGCATTTTCTTTATTTTTCCTTATTAAAAAATGGGATCTATTCCTGTCAGTGCTGTGTAGAGAGGGGAACAGGAAGCTGGTGCGGTACGGAAGAATTCTGAGTTAAGGATGGTTTCTCTTCCTCTTTCGTGTGGGACATGAGTGTTAAAACAAAAGGCTACATGTCCAGGTCCGGATACATTTTATTTAACTGGAGAGCAAAATCACAAATTTGACTAACCGTAATTATTTTGTGATGCTCTAGTTCAAGCAAAGTTAACAATGCTTCAAATATGATAAAATATTTCCTGTCAAAGCTTGTTATCATAGTACTGGAATACTGTGTCATTGATAGCTGATATGTAGGTGCTATATGCTTTGTAAAGACACAAAATATTCACCTATTAAAAATAAATGTTCTAATAAAATATCAGATTAAAAGGCAAAGCTCTTGAATCTGGGAACCAGAATTGATTAGATCTTTTGATACTTCTCTGTTTTGTAAGTTAATCATAGTACAATAAGATAATAAAAACATTAGGTTCTAGTTTCTCCATTTATTTACATCTGTAAACAGAAAGTCCTGTCTTTGAGAAAGACAGTGGTTCTTTCTAATGTTGGATTCATAGTTTCTGGCCATGCTACTGTAGCAGTGAGGATTTTAGATTTTTCTCCATTGTGAAGTGGTGTTTGTGGCCTTGTGGGTTGAAAGCCTCTGGATGTTTAAAGCCTTACATAACACCATTCAGCATTAAGTGGCACTTATTCAGATTAGTGCAGCGCTCGGCTGAATCACCTGTTTTCAAAACAACAGTACCAACTGAGTGGAGAGCATCTGGGCTTGGCCAAACAGGCTTTATATGATCTACCAATTTGTGATTTAGATTAGCTGTGATCTTAATGGCCATGAAACATCCATTTAGGGTTTGTTTAGAGGTTTCTATGTGTTAAGAGTGTTTGTGTGAGTTTATTAAGGATGCAATTAGTCATCCAAGTATTTATTTGAAAAAGGCTACTGGCAACTCAAAGTTCACTTGGGAAACACATTTAAATATTTTTAACATATTTTCATCTCCATCATGCATTTTCATGCATATTTTTAAAGTTTTAAACAAACTCAATGTAACTTTTACAGGGCTTTTGAGGTTTGTGGCTATGAACTTATAAAATCATTGATATCACCATAAAGGTCCCCATGGTCCATCCATCAAACATGTCACTAAATTTACATGCAAATGTGTATACTGAAGAGAGTGCTTATAGTTACTGTACAGCAGAATTATGCTAAATACCCTTTTTCTTACAAACATCAAAATGATACCTGAGCAGAGTTCAACAATCCTACCTGAGTGAGTATCTTCACCTGATAAGTCTTTAAACTCGACCTTAAGTTTTGTATTAATTCTTTGCCCCTTCACCCGTAGAAACATAACCATACCAGCAAATCTCTTTGAGGTTTTGTGGTTATTTGGTGGTTAGAATGCTCCTGTTTATGATGAGCATGTGACCAAAAGCCACAGCAACTGATAAACTGCCTTGAAGTACCACAAATGGCCACAAGATATCAACTTTAGAAACGTGGAGAATGTTTTTAGTGCCAACCTTCTAAAAATGCAATTTCACTGATCAATTTGAATGATTTTTAGATAATGGATTAACTTTGCATGAGAATTAAGGAGGAGCTAATTTAGGGGTGTTTTCAGAATTGTTATGGTTTGAAGGACTTATTAAAGACCTTAAAACACCTTAAAGCATGTGCTCGTAGGATTACTCCACTCCAGTATGGTGGAGTGCAGGTTGAGATGGAGGTCTAAATCTACAACCATCAGTCACCATGGTTGCTCTTTCCTCAGTTTCTCCTCAGCTCAATTCATTGTTGAAGCAACGTAGGATTTTCTGGGTCCAGTAAGAGTCCAATAAGGGATTAACCAATACACAATTCAAAATGTACCTTCACGGAGGTATTCCATAATGCTGTGAAGCTGAATATAAATACTTATGTGTGAAAGTGAACATGTCTAGATTTGTACTTATTGTTCATAGCTAATTATTGTTCATGTGCGGTTCATTCTTTTCTCTGTAGTCTGATTTCAAGTGAATTTAATTTCTACCCTGATGGAATATGTTCCAATTTTCTGTGTCCCAAACCAACCCGTCACTAACTGAACTACATTCACTCAGTGCTCAGTGCACCTATGGTGTGACTCATCACTGCTCTCTCCAAATGCCCAAGGCCTAATTGTGCTGAACTAAAAACACTTTCATTTTTCATAGTCGGTCTGAAACAGTTTACAGTCAAACCCTTCTAAAATTGTCCACTCTCTGACTTTCCCTCAGTCCTTGTGTGGAAAGCCTGTTACAGACCCTCTAGGCAGCCAAAGCACAAAAGGGACTCAAGCTGAGTGCTATTGCTGCATCACTGTGAGTTGGTGACATGGTGAATAACTGTAGAATGCTAAAAGGCTCACAACTTGCCTGTCTTCATTCGCTGTATTAATCTGTATACAAAAAGCTGCCATTGCTGGCTGGCTGGTGCAAAATGCCCACAGGAGTGATCCATCATCAGTTTAATGCCATGAATGAGAGACGACAAATTATGGCTGATTCAGTGTTTCATAAATAAAATTTCAAGTTAAAATGTAGCACAGTAATGAGTCACAGCTGTTTTAGGCGGAGGCCGAGCTCTCATTGGAGGGCTTGGAGCCAGCAGGTGACATCTGGGTTTTAAATGTTTTAAAGGGTTAAAAGGTGGTTTTTGACCAATAAATCAAAACTTTTTTTGTTGTAGTCATTTTTTTTGTTTGTTTGTTTTTTGTGTGAATTTGCATGCCACTTATTTTTGCTAATATGGCGAAAACAGTGGGAGACAGGACACACCCATGTGTGATATTAGATATTGTGCATTCATCTGCTGCAATAATCGAATGACAAAGAGTTGAATTCACTTCATTCATTTCTTAATTCAGTTAATGTCTTCATGCCCTCTTAAATAAATTGTTTAAGAGTTTTGTCATTTGACACCTAACCAGGAGGAACACATGTTTTTTCAGTGCCCTCTCAACTGTTACTAATCACTGTTCAGTTAAAAGTTCATTTGCACAATAATCATGGTTTGGATTCAAATAAGGGAGAGTCAGCGTGTGGACTTAAATTATTTTGGGCTCATTATTTTATTTACTCCTATTATGTTCAACACTCTGCTCTCAGCTCTGCAGCACTACAAAATGGAGCATGGAAATCAAACCACCCTAACCCTAAAAACAGTTGCCGTCAAAAAACTGAAAGTTGTGGCTGATTCAAAGATTCATAAATAAATTCAGGGCTGCTGTATTACACTGTATTAATATTGGCAAGGAGTATTTAAAAAAACAACTGAGTTAATATTTTTATTTTGATGTCTTTACCCCGTATTGAATTTAATACTTAAGTTAATATTTGTTATGGAAACTTTAATGGTGTATTCTGTAGTCTTGATATAAAAAATGCTGATAGTTCTCTGGAAAGACTGATTGCATGTCCATTAACCAAAGCTATACTAGAATCCCCGTCTTTGCTGAGTCTTTGCAACACAATCTCTCTGGAATCAAACTTGAGTCATACTTGCATATTGTCACATCATCTCTTTTCCTGAACCAAGAAGCTCAATCATCAATTCAACCACAATTATATTTTTTTCAAAAGTTGACAGGCAAGAGAGTCCATGTCTATGTGTGTGGCAGAGAAGTATAATTAGCCGGATGTAGTTATTAGGTTGACAGATCTCTCTGTGATCCAGGCCCATTGTATGAGGATGGCGTTGAGAGAAAGAAGTTAAATGTAGAGTGTGTTCATAGCCTCATTTAGACCTCAGACCTCATTAACCTGCAGCCTGTGTGATGCAGGAGGACGACTGGAGGGATGGCTGACTAGTGAAAGGATCGGCTCTGACTGACAGTAGAAGACAGTATTAACAGCAGACTCACATACGGCACATGACATCTTAGCATTAAGAGGACATTTTGGTATCGTTTGCTCCAACATCCCTTGCTTGGTATTGCTCCTATTTAAAATATTACCATCACCCATTTGACTCTTACAGTAATGACAAAAACTGTAATAAACTACAGTAAATTAGCCTGAATTCTTCTGCCCAACTGCATGTGTTTTTTCACCTCAAACAGCCAGTGCAAAATCCTCGCATGTACAAACCTGCTTTGCAATAAACCTGATTCTAAATCTGAATTTGGACCTTTTAAGTGTCATACCTACACAGAGTCAGTAAACTGCATAAATGTAACAGCAAAGGGTCTTTCAAGAACAAAGGAACAGAGTATGGAGACAAACACACACAGGCTATTGTACACACACATTCTACACACACACACACACATACACACACACTTTTATACCACCATATTTCTCCATCAGCCCCTGAAGTGCAAACATTATTTGCGAGTTTGCAATGATAATGCTTTATTTCCACATGTGCAGCTCCTACGGCGGGAGAACAAGGAAGAAAGTGGAATCGGTAATAAAATGGTTGAGCCTGTAATTACTTCCTGAATTATTATAAGTGCCTAACGTTGTTGATGGTGGTGCCTCCCTGTACACCCTCAGGCTAAGAGCAGAAACCACCAAAGCAAGGAAGTCACATGCATGCTTTTCCCTCATGTTAAATACAGGCCATGGATAACTGCTCAAAATATTCATCACATGCAAATGTGGTCCCTCAACACAAGCATTGGACACAGTTTACTATAATTTGTTTTGCTTATTGATGTTCTCTAGTGAAAATAGTTCCAAAAATGAACAATTATCCATAGTCACTTGGCAATCCCTCTGGGCTGTTGAAATTTTGTAATCCTGTTGTTTTTCCACAATAGATACAGTAGATTTCTAGAAAGTGGATCGACAAAGCTGTGCCGTGTTTTGTCTTCTTTTTTTTTTTTTTTTACACCTTTTACAACCAAACTGTGTCCACCTGTCTTCTGTTATGTTCCTTTGTGTCTGCTCTGTGAGCATATCTGCTTTACCGAGGAGTGAGAAGACAGCATGCACGAGGCTGAAACCTCAGCGTTCCACAAGCCCCCCCTGGTGAAAATCACTCAGACGAGCATGTTTTCTTGGCCATTAAGTATTAAAGACAATTATGTTCCTCACTCAAACTTCATCACAGCTGTCTTCCACCCTCCTTCCTAAACACACGCTTTTTGTTTTTGTCTTCTGCCCTCCTTTGTCAAATGGAGAAGCACATGCTTTTTCCTCTGCTGAAGGGACTGTTAAACTCAACAAGAACAAAGAGCGACAGTCTTGTCTGCGTTGTGTCACACAACTCTGATGTCGATTATTTTTACCTCCTCTATTTATAATCTTTCCTCTGTCCTACATATGTCTTAGACAGCTCTCCTGGGAGGTCTTTGTCACTAAAAAGCCTGCTTGCTCTCTTTCTGTCTGCACCTTGTGATTAGGTCAAAGAACACAGTACCAGAGGGAGTACGAAAATATTTCTAATTCTTTCATTTTAATTGGAAAAACCAACAAAGTCAGTTAGATTAGTTTGTTTTGATGCACCAATTGATTAGTGCTCTTGTTCAGCCAAGAACAGATTATTTTGGTCCATGACAAAAAGCTGTCTTTCCTTTTAACTGGACAGTTTATTATGTTTTGGATTGTTTTCATACATATATATACACACACATATATCAGCAGAATTAGCTTAGAATTCCAACTGAACCCTGCTAATGTGGAGGTCTGTGTTGACCTTTATGTTCTTCACCACTGATAATATGATTTAAAAAAAATAAAAATAAAAATACACAAAAAAGAGATTATTTTACTTTTCTAAAAGCATTAGGGGTACAAAAGTCAGTCAGTGGTGTTAGGAAACTTCAGTGAATAATTACAGTCAAAACAGTTGATCCTTTTAGAAGCAGTAAAGATACTCAGCAAAGTGTTGGTCATTTTCTTTTCTACAAAACCATGAACACTCATAAGTGTTCAAAACAGCACATGCTCATCCTATAACTAACATCCTATACCTATAACTATGTTAATGTAACCTTCACTGTCATGTTAAAATAAAGAATCCTACTTAAATATTTTAAACAGATCTAAATTGAGTTTATGAAGGAAATGTACCAAATCTCCCTCACCTTTGTTCCTGACAGGGGTGTCATAACCTCATAATGTCATTCCTCCCTGGTGATCTTTGTCAGAAAAAGGTTCTTTTCAGCCAAGCAACTGATGCTTTTTTCTTTGAAGGACAGTCGTTATTTCATAGAGGTAGACTTTAATGATGAGTTTGTGTCCTCTAGCTGTGAACATTGTGGAAATACTCTTAATTCAAAAATATTAGGCAGGGGATTAATTGTCTGTTGGGCCTAAGTCATAACTGGACGCTGGTTAACCAGTTCACATACTGTCTGAAGTGTGTGAGATGTGCTGGCAGCTCTGCTGTGCACTGTGAGTGGATTATAGAGGGGGGTACCAGGCTGCTGGCTGCTTTCTTTGTGTGAGGCTTCCATTCAGCCGGTGGCCCTGTCCCTGTGCTCCATATCTCTCCATTCTTGAACTGCCCCCTCCACCCCCACCCACCAGGTAATCCCCCCCTGCCTGTCCCTTCTCCGCAAAGGAGCTCTTGCACTCTCAGCCTGCAGGCTTGGCTGGCTCGGATTACCCTACCTGTGGATATTCACGCCACATTTTCCTCACACTTAGCCATTTGAGGTGTCTACATCTCACTTAGAAAGTGAGAAATATTCCCACCATATTCTCACCTCCAGCAATATAACATTTACACTCTGCTAGTGTTGCTACAGCTTTGCACGTGCTTTTTTTTTTCTTTTTTTGAGGAGGGTGTGTGCGCACAACAAAAGTGTTAATTTGGCTATTAAGAAAAAGACTGTATGTTTCTGTCCACACACGGCTGCATGTGCGTGCATGTGAATGAAAGCGGAGGCGGATAGAGTATGTGGTGGGTCCATGCGGCAGCGTGATGGAGGCAGTGGTGGTGTTAGTGTGGAATGTGCGTGGGAATGGTGTGTTGGACCCCAGCAGGTGTTGTTGTTGGTGGCTCATGTGGGAGGCAGAGCAGGTCCTGGGTCTGTGCCACGCTCAGGCTCACCGCTGAACTGCACTGTGTGGGAGGATCATCATCATAACCATCAAGACTGCTTCCCTAGAGCTTCTTTGAGGGCTAAATACAGCTCGTGTGCTCACCTCCCATTAGCCAGGTGTTTCTAAATATTTTAATGCAATCATTGATGCACATAATGTAGAAAGGTAATTGAATATAGAAACTGTTATGAATAGGAAGATGGTATCCAAAGCAACAGTCTTGTTCTGTGGCAAATGGAAGGAGAACTTACCAAACCTGGTGACCTCTGTGACCTAATGTCAGTCCTATGATTGTAGCTAACACTGAGGTCATGTCCGCGATATTTTCTGGGGGGACTCTATTTTCTGGCATCTTGACATCAACAGGAATTGGGTCATCTCTTCATTTCTCCAAGGATATCTGAGTAAAACTAAAAGTTTGTTTCACACCGCTTTTTATGGAAATAGACTTGAGTATTAAAAATAGAATTCTGGTTCGTTATCCTCCTTGCTGCGATTTAGACAAGTATGAAGTATTTACACTCCTGTGTCAAAACTGTTCAACGGTCCCTGACTGAACCAGAAATGCAGTGGTTCATCTGTGGTTGCCCTATGCTATGTGCTCCAACAAAATGGGTCCTGCAGTCAGGTGTGCTATGTACAGTTGGATGCAAATAAGTGAACTGCTAGCACTTAGCAGGATAACATTTTAGGGTTGGATCTGGACTGTTGCAATGTAGTATTCTGTCTGTGGACCCCCTCAGGACCCTCCACCTGTGTTATCATTCCTACGGCCTCCTCAGACTCTTCTGACCAGTGGCTTAGAGTCAAAGTTCTTACAGTGCTTGTAGTGCTGTGCGCTACTGCTCTTGGATTTTTCTCTGCGTCCAAAAAAATAAAACAAACCAATGGGAAAGCCCACCTAGTTCACAAACTTATCAGCTGATTTGGTGGAGAGCAAACAAATGATTGGTGTGAAAACACCCCAGGCTTTAAAGGCTTAGCAACAGTGCAGGAGCTGAGCTTAAACACACACAAATAAAACATACACACAAACACTCTGGCAAGTAAGAGAGAGACATGGAGAGAGTGATGAGTAAACCATAACAGCAGGTCCCATCTCTACCTTTTTTCACCGGTAGTCACTGGCCATAGATAAATATAAACAAGTAGGAATTCAGTAGAAACAATGTAGAACACAATGTAATCGACAGTAGTGGCAGAAACAGAGAAGGACAACAAATAGAGACTAATGCATGAATCTGTTTCCCCTGTGAATCTTTTAAGATTTTTTTCCCTTATGAGAAGAGTGTGATTATATATTCCAATGTGTTTTCACCACAAATGGCTGTGGTGGCAGATGGCTACCAGTCCCTGAGAATGAACTTCTGTAAGAAACAACAACTGTCTTAAATTTTAATTTATTTCTTCTGAAACCATTATTACTTATTAGAACAGATTATTCTTATTTTAGAATTTTGTTATAAATTTTTATATCGTGTAAATACATTTTAACATTACAAACTGCAGCTTTTATCCCAAGTTCAACCCATGTTAAGCTTATTTACTATCTTTTAATTATCATTATATTTTCAGTAATTGTAAGTTAACAGTATTTGGGTTATATTTAAATAGTGCAACCAAAAGTTGTAATTATGACCCAAGTACAGCAGGAAGAGCAGTGCTTAGGGTCGATGATGGAGCACAAAAGAAAATAAGTGTCTGCCACATCCTTCTGTCCCCACACAATGGCTGACAGGGTGCCACTATAGACTGATAGTGTGTGATACTTTAAATATTAAACCATGGTACTAACTAAACCAAAAATCCTGGTGAAACAGGCAGAATTTGGTGCTTATGGGTTACACATTAAAATGGTATGTTGCTATTTTTAAAAAAACACCTAACACAGAAAAAGAGCAATTCTGCTTTTTAAGCCATTTTTGACTTTATAAATATTAATCAAGAACCAGTGAAAGTTGTGTCATAAAATGTAAATCATGCTAATTGTTTTGTGCACAGGACACCCTGCTTATAAAAGCATAGTATTCACAGTGTGTATAGAGGACAAAATAGTCTAATCCAAAATTGTAAAATCAGGTCAAATCACTCAATTGCGCATTGATGACCTTCAGTTTGTACATTAAGACATTTGCTGTTTTGACCTGACTTCATTTTTTATTTTTAAAGTAAAACCAGATTGGTCAGACATATACTTACTGATTTTTTTTAAAATATATATTTCCAAAACTGTTTAAATAAATAACAGTGATTCACAAATATATTTATCACTATAAATGCGTATATATATATGCATATGTTCAGTTGTTGCTAAGTGAGAGAGTGTGTTTTATCATAACAATTCAAAATGAATGCAGCAATGATTTATTAATGTGAAAATGTGACGCATTGTTCCTATAAACAGCTGAAATTCTAGAAGAATTGAATTTAAAGTGTGTATCTCTAGGGAGAGTTTTTTCTTGGTCTCCATGCTGTTTTAGTGTGATTCTGGGTAAACATCAAGTAAATATTGAGTACATTTTCATACACAGGTGTTGTGATGCTTTGGTGTCAGCACAACTCTGTGGTGAAATAGCACCATAATATGACTAGTAAATGGTCTTAAACCACCTCCATCATCATTATCAGCTCCCAGAGATAAACAACTGCAAACAGCAAAACATGTGCCACACACCTAAAAGCCACTCACATAGGCACATGCACAGACACATTCACCCACACACACAAACACGGCAAATATTCCCCAGTTATGTAGCAGCTGGCTCTGTATCCCAGCTAACTGCAGCCAGAGATACAAGTTCCCTCAAACAGGGAACAATTTTCTCCAAAAGCATGGTAATGTTTGAAATAAATAAGCTACATTATGCATAAAAGGGAAAATGATTACCCTCTTTTAAAAGCCTTTATGAATATTTATAAAGTGTTTCTGTCACTTTTTATTTTCCTGCCTTTTTGGATATTTAGTCAGGAGCTACTAATAGAAAAGCCCCTGTTCTCTCTCAGTATTTCAACATGTAGCCATTGCGGACATTAATACTTTTAATGCTATTGCTTAACATAAAAATATTACCTTTGATTGCTGATTGAATTTTCATTTCTCATGGCCTCTTCTGGGGGGCTTTTATGCCTTTTGTGTGCCTCCATTTGAGCCTGACTGTGTGTCTGTGTGAATGTCTTTTATGTTTTAGAGGAGCCTGCAGGCACGAGGCTGTGTAGGACAGCTTTTCTCTCCCCATAGCTGTGATTGTCAGGGTTAGTTAAAGGCAGAGGGTCCAATGTTCCCATGGCTTTAAGGACAGCGTGATCTGGTGGCGGAGAGATGAAAAGAGAGAGCTAGCTCATCCACCCATCTGAGGGGATTTTCCCTTCAAGGGCCTCATCACGATCTCTCCAAATAAAACCATTATCTCAACATTTCTGCCCCAGGCGCTCTCACTCCGACTATTTTGCTCTTTTTTCTGTGCACACATACACACTTTAACACCATATCCTCTATGCTCTCCTGAACTTTTCCCTTTTTCCTCTCTTTTGGTGCGGCTTTTCGGAGATGTGAAGAGAAGATGAAAGATGGAAGGTGACAGCACCAGAGAGATGGTGGATGGTGGGAATGGAGTAAAGGGGGTGGAGATGTCAGCAGAGGAGGAACTGGCAGGGAGGAAAGTGTCAGAGATGGAGGAGACAGTGGTGGAGTATGTGCCTGTATGTGTGTGACTGGAGGTGACTCCTAATTCATCCAGGGAAAGCTGAGATTTGGTTTGCTTGTCATAACAGATGCCTTAGCCTGCCCAGAGGGAGAGCTGTTCTCCACCTGCCATGATTCAGTTTGAAATGTCTCTTAATGTATTAGTCGGCCATAATGGATCCCATGGCTCATACCTGCAGACCTGCCTGCCTTTTATCTTTACACACACACACACACACATACACACACAGAGAGCAGCAGCCACCCAACAACCTCAAAAAGAAGGGAAAGGGGCAAAAGAGAAGGAGGGAAAAAAATCAACGGAGTAAATGAGAGAGGGCAGTGATCATAGTAGCAGTAGTGACTAATGACCCAGCCACATGACTGTAACAAATCAAATGCAGATGATTCTTTTACGTGCAGTCACAAAGAAGCCGTTTACACTACCTGCTGTTCTACAAGCTGCTCAGAACCCAGCCAATTGAAAGTGGAATGCAGTGTTCATCAATATGCAATAAAAAAGTCCAGATAAAGGTTTGTTTGATGATTCATTACCTTATAGATATTACCTTGATTTGGTTAGGAGACTATACTATGTATTTTATGTACTCAGGGGTCAGGATCTGTTGTGGTTTCATTTCTTAAGGAATTAGTAAAAAAGCACTTGAAATTTGATCAAACTCTCAATGACTGACGATGACTTTCAGTGATCTAAATTGTCAAGAAATCAAATTGTTAGAGCGTAAAAATACATTTGAGTATGAAATGTATTTATATATTATATATTTATATTATTACTTTTAATACAGATAGCACTATATAGTTTATATATAACTGAATCTTGAGAAAAAATACAAAAATGCAAGTGGATGCTTTGTTTTCATCCACTACCATACAATTGTCAGGAGTTGATTTATCAAAAGAAGCAGTATGTGGCACAAATTTTCAGGTCATAAAGCCACTGTATTATTGCAAAAGAGGCTGTAACTAGGTGACATAGTTAGTAAAGTGACAGTCACACTTCCAACAGTAAAAACTGTGCAAAACAAGACGGACATATGATCTTTTTATTTCTCTAAATTATTAACATGAGAAATTTATATCAGATTTGTGTGAGGGGTTGAGAAGATGCACAGATGTTAGAGGGGTAGGCCTTCGGGTATGCACCACATATTCCTGTCACACGCAAATTCCTTCACACAATGTATAGCTTTCAAACTGACCCTAAGATATATCAATAACTTAATGTAGATTTGTAAAGTTTAACTAATCCTGGGAATTAATTGACAAGCACAGTCAAAACAAATAAACAAACATACAAAAAAGACCAGATCAAATTACAAGCAGACATATGTCTCACACAAGAAATTTTCTAAACACTTTCCAAAAATTAGAAAAGGAGAATGTGGAATTAATTATCTGTAATCTATTCAGATCAAACTGGTTTATTCAAAGGTAAAACTTGATAAAGCGAATCTAAGTTTTATTTGAGATGCAACATATGTTTGGTTTTCAGACAATTTGTTATTCATCAGATAAAATTTCTCTGTGTCTCAACGATAGACACAATAACTACTAATTGACTAACATAAAAAACTTTCACGTTGCACATGGGGACCAGGCAAGGATGCCCTTATTCTCCATCTATTCCTATCCCGTTCTCTACTCTCGATGCCGCAATACGTCAGAACAACAACATCCAAACGCTTAACACTCACTGTAAGGTTTGCCTGTATGCAGATGATGTTTTGCTTTATCTACAAGGGCTCTTTAAAAGAAGCTCTCAAGCTTGGTAATTAATTCCCTGAGCACTTAAAATAGCTCAAATGCAGAAATCAAAATCCTCTTTTCTCCATTCCTACTGGTAACATAAGCTATCTGGGCATTAAATTTGTACCACATTTACAGGAACACCATCACAATGACCTGCGATACTGACCTACAACTTATACAGTACAATCAATACACGGAGCACATATCACTCAGCACTAGATCTTTATGATGGAATTTACAGCCGTTTTATGAGCTTAAGTGCTACATTATATCTCTCTATCTGTCTGCTCTGATTTTTTTTCAATAATTAAGCCACCAATCCAAATTCAACACCTACAGTATTCTTGTCACCTTAGCTATCACCAAAAAACTTTGCCCCTCAAATGAAAAAAGGAAAAAAGAAAGAAGAAATACATCAATGTGATGGTCAAACCTCCTTAAAGAGTTAACAACTGCGGAACAAATATATATATATATATATATCAGTGGTGGGCCGTCAGGGCCTGCAAGGCCTTCTCTGCTGACCTAAAAATATCTGAATCACAGACTGATGTTAATTATATTTGTCCATGAATATTTATTAAATAATTCCAAATGGTCTGTCCACTTCCTTTCATAGCTTTTCCGCTGGTTGCGCTGCTTCCAGACTTGTATTTTCATATTAAAGCATTTAACCAATCACATTTCAGCCATCATTTGTTGCCAGGGTCAAAGAAATCTGCCTGG
>JAUZTA010000030.1:25839565-25854590 GCA_034780835.1 Ctenochaetus striatus
TATATCACCCATCTCTCTGGGCTTGCTTGTTTATTTGCCTAACCAACACGTGACGCATTGAGGTGGCTATATTGTCGTCCTTTTGGTTTGATAAGGTTACAGAGGTTTGTATCCCAGTTTACTTCCTTATCCTAACTGGGGTTCATACTCTCAAGGGGAGTTTGTCTATATCTTTCTTTTTGTATAAACATTACTGGTTTCTAACTCAAACTCAGTGTGTCCTTTGTTGTGTGTTCTTTGTCCATTCCCTCATGTCGGTCTGGTATTTTGTGCATGAATCCAACATTATAGCCATAGCAGTTGCAGATCAGAATATGGTAATATTTGAAATCTCCTAAGATCATATAAAAGGTTTTTGAGGCCTCCTTGTAAGGGTGACAGATCAGAAAACACTTTTGTAATTTATGAAAGCAATGAGAAATGATGTGTTTTATGGTTCCTCAGATATCCCGCTGGCATGCTGTGATGAGAAAGGCAGAGACCACTGAAAAAATCATAAATTTGTTTATCCTTTGAAGACAGAGGTCACAGATGCAAGAATGAAATGCAATCATAACTTTTAGAGCCATTAACACTGACAAAATTGAATGCAAATAAAATGTTACTATATAACAGGGCAATTCACCCTCTGGTTTATTGATCTCAGCTTGGACTGTCAGCAGTTCACAGGCTACATGCATTGTGGCAAATAAAAGGGTTAATGCCCTCCCTGACTCAGTTCTGTGCAGCAGATCAAATGGAACAAGTTCATTACAGAGGCGGATCTCTGTCTCCCAGATCCCTGAGAACCTGTTTGGATCCAGCACATGAAGCAATCAGCCTACCCGTCACCTTCGACTGAAAATCAGAGAATTCCAACAAGCCGACCCAGCTGTGACCTTGAGGATGCAGCATGATTTCATTACGAGGGAAGCTTAGACAATAGAGGCAAGGGATCTGAGGAGAACAGAGAGCTGCTCGGTAAATGGAAGGTGCAAAGAAATATAATGGTCTCATCTTGTTGGAACTAAGTAAAAAAGTGTACAGCAGAAAAATACAACATGCGCACATGACAGACACTGAAAAGCATCTGGGTTTAGAGAGAGCGTTTCATAACAGATAAGATCCTCAATTCAATAAATACAACTGACTTGATGACTCTATCTTGCGAGAGACACTGACTTCCTGACTGAATACAATCTTTCTGACAAAGACACATGCTCGATTAATCTGCCTGTTGAAGTTCTGACTTTCTGACTTTCAAACATGGCAGTAAATATATAAACAGGACAGATTGTTAGAGGCTTCATTAGCTCATCATGTTATGTAGCTCTCTATGTTATGGAAACAACTGCTAGGCATGTTCAATATGGAGAGAGGTGTTAGGGTTAGGAAAAAGGGAAGGACAGTGTTCCTGATTCTGAGGTTGCAGCACAGATGGATTTTTAAGCTACTTAAGATTACACTTCCGTGTAATGCTTCACCATCATGGTAAACAGTTTGATTCTGTGATGCAGTTATTGCTGCCTGTTAATGGCAAGGTGTTTCTTTTTGCTCATTGTATATAAAGCCCCTTGTTTATTTCAGTACTAGAGGCAACTGGCTTGAAACACAGGTTCGAGAAAGACTGATGACATTGTGATTATTTATCTTCCTTTTTTTGTCATTTGTTTATTTTCTAGCAGCTGAGCTCTAGGAAAAAAGTGACACTCAGTAAAACACATTTGTCCAGAATGAAATATTTGGAACTGTGTGATTAATAGGGTTTCTTTTATTCTGGCTAAAGGTTCTAACCATTTATCCAGTCAAATGTCTCCACATTTGCCACATTAACATTGTCATTCTGAGCATATATTAGCATTTAGCCACACAGAGTGTTGTAGACTCTCAGTATGACACATACTGAGAAACACATTTTTATTTCAGAGAAGTATTTAGAATAAGAGTACAACCTATTAAATTACTGGTCCTTCATACTAAAGAGTGAGTCTTAAAGGGGCTTAAAAGCACCAGTTAAACAGCTCAGTCTTAGCTGTGCACATACACATATTGTACTCTGGCTCACTTGCTGCATATTTCTATTGAATATACTTGCAGTGTGACCCTGAGAGAAGCTCTGGATGAGCGATGCAGTTGTGAGGAGATTTTGTTTAAAATAGCAGATTCTCTTTGTTATCAGCACACCATTCCAGGCTCTTTCACCATTTGAATTATCTTTCTTGACATTATAATTCAGTGCACACTTGACAGCACGGTTTTCTCTCTCAGAAAATAGAATTTCTGAACATTTGATTTGCTCCTACTTTTGTTTTCTCATTATCTATAAAACATGTTGTGTACCTCTCCACCCATTTCTAACCCTCTGCCATTTCATAGAGGAAGAAGAAAATGAAAAGTCACATTGTGTATCTTTATATGAAGTGCCAAGGTTCAATTTTCCTCCTTTCCTCTTTCTAAAATATTTCTAATAATAAATAGATCTTGGCTGCAAGTCACTGGAAATGAATCCAGAACATGATGATAAATGTGCATAGAATAATTCCCTGGATAATAGAAGGAGGGGATTCCTTTTTAGTGGTGTACAGAGCTGGCTTCTCCCATTCTTTTTTCTCCATGTATAATATTCTGTTACAGCTTAGCCATTGGAGTATTGTAGAGCTTCTGAGATTTACAACATGAGTATACAAGTAAAAGGGTTCACATTTTCATTTTTCTCCTTTCAAATCACCCTTTCAATCCATAGAAGATGCAGTGATACAGAATATTCTGCTCACACCGGCTTCTTTCATTGGACTACATCAAAGGCAAACCTTCATTTCTTTGTGATGGACAATTACTTCTGTCTACAGCTAAAGCTGAATTTATGATGCAATTTAAATCTACTCTTACCAATAGTTTAATAATAACACTGAATCAAATGACTTTGTGGAAGGGGTCACTCTTAGTAACAAACCTGCATAGATTTAGTATAAACTCTTTACTACTTTACTTGGGTCTTTTGTACTGTTTTAGTTCAGTCTCTCTGCTTGCATCACCCTGCAGCGGGCAGCTGTTTTTTCTGACAGAAAAAAGCTCTAAAAACCCACCGTACACTAGATGCTAAGAGACCAGCTCAGTTGAAGACAGTGTTAGAGGCTGGTGAGCATTGTGGAGCATTTAGGAACTAGAGCCAGATATTTTTCTCAGGTTGGTGAAGAAAAAAATGAACAGAAATAACTCCAAATGAATTACATTGTTGCGTTGTGTGCAATTCTTTTAGCCTAATGCTACTACAATATTGTGAATTTACTGTCCAGCCAGGTAATAAAGTTTAGGTATTAGTCTATTTATTTGCTCTTTTAATTAAAAGAAAAAAAAGTTAGGTATTCACTTCATTTGTGCCCCATTTTTTTACTTTTTAGTGGAGCACGATATCCATTCTACCTTTTAACTCAAACAATTTTTTGAATGTCCGTCTGTTGTAATTAATGCATTTATACCTACAAAGATTGATAAAAGCCCATAAGATTTACCACAAGCCTTTTCCTGAAATCTCTTTGTAATGGAAGTAAAAACTGTTTATCTGGCCGCTGTCCTTTTTCAGCTCTTCAGGAGCTCTGCTGGTTTTGAGAACAGTGATGGCTGCAATGAATGTCAGTTGAAATACATGGATGGATGCTTCACTAGTACTTATGCAACAATGATGTTTCACTTTGACTCTTTATGTCAGGTAGGACTGTGCTCAATGGCTTATTGACAGTTTCTGTAAACATTAATGCTTTGCTGGCCATGAGGGAATGTTGGCACAAACAATTGACTGCTAAAGCTTAACTTCACAATCTGATGGTCAAACATTCTGCAATACAGTGAGAAAAATGTGAGGTAAAAACAGCAGACAGGGAAGGACGAGGGATACATGAGGGAGGGAGGAAGGGGCATGTAAGATCCGAGACTGCTGTGACCGAAGAAACCTCTGCTCTGGGCATTAAAGATCCACTATTGATCCCATTAAAGCTGGGTGACTTTATAGACAGGTTTGTATCGGAGCCATCAGGAACTGTATACCTTAATTAATCTGAATCATGGACAGAGAAGGAGGGCCGTGTTTGTGTACATGTTCGATCATTGGCTGATGTTCGCTCTTGTGCTAAATCAATGCGTCTGTTGAGACTCCCTCATATCTCTTTTGAAGCCTGGCTAAACCCTTAAATGTATAGGGATTACATCACAATGGAAGGGTCAGGAAGCATCATGCTGGTGCACCTGTAGAAAATCGCATCAGGAAGAATGCCCATCTGACCCCTCATCTCGCTCATTTTTCCCCTTTACTCAAGCTAATATCACATACCCGCCTGAGCAAAGGAAAAATCAATATGCCTTAGATAAGTTCAAAACCAAAGCTACTCATTAAAAAGAGAAGGAGCAAACACACTGTTCAGAGTATTGGTTCAACCCAGGCGAGTTAAGCTGTAGGGATTGTTATCATTGTTAAGCAAATACTGTAGATCCACAGAGGGAGGGATAGAAAAGAGAGAAGTAATAAGATTTTCTCCCTGTGCTATTAGCAAACTGTATCTTCTTGCAGACTAATGGGGGGAGCTGCCTCCTTGGAGCAAGTGAGTGCCCACCTCACCACATGAAGTAAGCTATCTTGATATGGAAGTGGTTGAATTATAAAGTGATGTGAGGTTGTGCTCTTTGACTATCCCCAAAACTACATTGCTAGAACTGTGAATGGAAGTTGATGAGCAACAAAGAAATCCTGCATCATCCCTGATTTGACATGTATTGTGTTGTATTACCGGCAGTCTAACAGATGAACCCCTAAACAGTCCTCCTACATCTATTAAGCAGTGGACAGGTAAGACTTCAATCTTACTCAGTGTTCACACACCTAAAAGTGGGTGAAATCATTTCCTACACCTGCAGGAGTCGGAGGCATACCACTGACACCCTGCTTGCCTTTTACCCCTGGTCATCATGAAACACAGTAAAAGGCAGGTTCATGTCGTCTGTGGGGATCTGGTGCAACACACTGACACTCTTACCTTTTCTCCACCATTCTTGGGTTGTCAAATCAAGGACAGAACCTGAAAAGCCTGTAAGATTAAACAGTATAAATGGACAAGGCCCAGACCACACTACTGCCAGCACAATGCAAGCCTGTTGAGCACAGCCATGCTATACGCACAAGGTGCACTGATTAGATTCAGGATCTCCTCCTGCATGCTTATTAGGGAAACACTCACAAGACCATCCAGCAAAGCACATGTAGGATAGAGTCTTACCAGCCACTTCATCACTAGAGCACACAAACAGCTGTTCAGGCTGTCTGATGGAGACTGTGCATTCAACATGAAATGGCAACGCACTAACTGGGCATAGCAGATGTCATTTTTCCTCCCTGTCCACATGGGGTGGAGAAACAGAAAAGCTTCCAACCGTATTATTTTCAACCTAAAACATCTCTTTATCTTCCTGGAAGCAAAGGGGGGGTTCTGTCACCAAAAATCAGCATGTAGCTGAGGTGAATCTGCAGGGCACATAGCTTACTCACTTTCTTAGCTGAGGTCAGGGCAAGCAGCTAAAGCTGTCTTTTCTTCAGAGAGGAACGCAACAAAGGCACATAAAGAGCCTCTCAAAATTTGGGAAAAGCTCAGGGCCAGGCTTTCAACATTTGAGTCATCCCTGTGTAAAACAACACAGAGGAATGGACCAAAATGACAGTCAGCTTCTCTTGTTTCACTCTCTATAGCAGTTAGGAAATGTGATCACAAGTAGGAAAGGCATAAAGCAGCTAATAAAGCAGGTGCATGGATTCTGCACTGTATTCTGGTGGCACTCTCCACCAGCGTTCTTCAGTGGGTGTCTCTGTGCCCTGTAAAGATAAAGATACACAGCGAAGAAACAAGGAATGACAGACACCATTCATCTGATTATAAGTCAGTGTACCATTAAAAATATTTTGAAGCTGATATTTTTAGGCTAAGTACTTACATTTAGTTTCTTTTGGCGATAGTCCACCAAGTGGCCAACATAGTGGCTACAAGCTTTAACTTTGCTTTATGAGAATCACAAATTGAGTCCAGGCTGGGAGAGAGATATTCATTTCAAACAGATTGGAGGTAAAATAAGGTAAATGTTGGCCTCCTTTCTGTGTTCACCAACCAAACCTCTACAGTAGATCTTTACAGTGGGCTGGAGTGTGCTGTGCTTTCTGCCTTCCAAGAATCTTTTCTCTCCCATTGTGGTTTGCTCATTGACATTTCCAGATGTGAGTAGTTCACAAAGACTGTGACTGAGGAGAGAGGCTGACATTTTGTGTCTCAGCGAGTGCTTGACAATGGCTGAGAAGCACTGACATTTATGAAAGTGCCGAGCTGAGCACTTCTAAGATTTTCTATTATGAGAAAGGGAAGAAAATTACATTGCATATTTATATCTGTTGCAGTAATCTGTGCTCATAGGATGTTAGATAAAAATGAAAGAGAAAAAAGATAAGCAATAAGAAAAGAAAAAAACAAAGTACAGTATGAATGCAACAGAAATAGGAGAGAGATGTGAATAAAGGACAGATGATAGAATAAACACAACAACCTAGTTGCAATTCTCAAGTGGCTCACTGTGTGAAAGTGTCTTCAGTCTTTTTCTCCTAAACCTCCCTCAACTGCTGCAGACAGCTCCCTGAAGTATAGAAAGCCTTCTGCTGTTGATCTTGTATGAAAAAGGTACAAACTGTTCTGCACAAATAGACCATTGAATAATAATGACACCGCACTAGGAAACAAATTCACAAGTGCCTGTACAAGATTTGAACAGGCTCACAGAGAGAACACAGAGTGAAAAAGGATAGTAGGAGAATAAATCAAGTTGCTCCACTATAAAATTCCACAATGGGAAGATTAAAAATGTTCAGTAAGATAAAAGCTTAAAGGGATAGTTCAGTTTTTTTAAAGTGGGGTTGTATAAGGTACTTTTATACAGTCAATGCATTGCCTACAGTAGGAGCCCACAGTTTGGAGAAAAGGCGGGGATACTGAAGTGAACGGGACATTTTTGCATTAAAAAAGGCTCATCTAAAAAAAAAAATTCTATATCAGTTTAAATGTATGCTTTATCTAGAATATCTTCACTACTTTACTTTGCCAAGAAACAAACAAACTAAACAGCTCTTCTAACCCCACTTCAAATATGCAACTGTCTCTTAAATAGCACATTGGCTTTTAACTTAGTCAGTGAGAATTCTGGAAAGTGTTAATATGCCATTAAAGTGATGCATCAAACCTTTTGCCTCAATACAGCGCTGCTCCAGTCACACCAGTTACAAGTTCTTTAAAAGAGAAAGCCAAGCTGATTTACATTCAGAATTAACTGTCAAATGGGAATATTCACATAACCTTGGATTCTCCTATGCTAATATCAGAAATAAAACTTACTAACCTTCTAGATTCAGATAAATAAGGATAAAAATAAGTGGTGGTTGTCATATCCAACCTCCACTCTTTCAGGCAGGCAAGCAGAACATGCTCAGTGTTCAAATATGAAAACACAGTTTTCACATACATCTTTGCATGTACACGTGCACAATATCACAACTGATCTCAGAACCATCTGTTAGTTTCATAAGGATGTTTTCATCTGCTAGTTAACTGTCAAAAAACCCAGGATTTCAATTCAATTCAATCAATTCAAAGAACTTTATTTTTCCGATAGGAACTTCATTTGTGCCAGAGCATCTGTGCACGTACAGTACATACAATTCATATATCTAACAACATAAAAATAAACACAGGCAATATACTATACACACAACACATCCAACATAGCAGAGATAGTAGATTAAAGAACTAGTAAAATTAGGATTAATTTGGGATTAAAAAGTATGTGTCATTTCCCACAATGTATATGTACAAACACCCGAAAATTGCTTTTTTTTAGTATTGTCTAGTCGTCAACCTAGCTTTCAGGGACAATAGCCTGCTGTGGCCAAAAGAGGGTAGCAAATTTCAATATGGAAACAAGCAGGCAATATCTGCTCTTTAAATGGGACAAAATGCTGTTTTTAAACTAGACAAATACGATTTGATCAATTCAAGGAGATATCCCTCTGGGTACCACGTAATTGCTATTTTTAGCTTTAGCTTTAGCTGGTCAAACACTGCTTTCCACTGATTAACCCTCTTTAGATCCTTTATCTGAAAAATACTGGAAATCAAATATAATAGGAATGCTGCAACTCACTCAGTGATTTAATCACTGTCACAGCAACCCTCTCCCTGAACTCAAGAATCAGTATTTTAAATTGGCTTTTAAAACTTAAATCCATGTCGTAACCATTTTATTCATCCCTTGAATAACATGCAGTTGAGATCACTGGCAAAGTATTATTACTGCAGTGTGGAACAAGGAAAAGAACTGAAATAAATTCCTAGACTCTAATCTGTCTAGTCTGTGATGTTAGATGAGGCCAATTTTCTCATTCATACTTTGCCTTTTAAAGTAATCAGAAAAACTAAAAGTCAAATAACAAATCTAGATGACGCATTGTGTGACATTATGTTACCATAATGGCATTATTGAAGAAATTACTCTTAACTTAATGGGTACATTGAGGGGAGCTGGTTATATTGCTGAGATATTGAGGGTTTGCAGACTTTCACCTGCAGCTCTTTATCTAACAGCTCACTGTGGCTGCTCTTAGTTCTTGTTTTATCTATTCCCACAATATTTCAAATTTCTCTGTCAGAAAATTGGAGAAAATGACGGCTGTCTTAGTTCATATATGCAGTTTTAATGAAAGGCAGGCGTCAGTGTCAATTATACTGACCCCTGTGTGAAGTTTTCCTTAATTTTTTTTTTTATGATAAAGGTCATTCTATGTTTCATCAGTCAAGTGCTTTTAATGTGAAGTTGCAGCAATATTCAGTTTGCATTAGCAACCCTGAAGAACCTAGTCTGCTACTGCAAGGGGTGCTGTTCACTTTATGTTTGTTAATATTCAATATGTTGCTTGTCCATTGGCCCAAAATTTGACACTGCACATCCTTGGGTCCTCAGCAACACACCTGCTAAGTGTGAAGTAGATCAGATGAACAGTTCTCAGAATATGCAAAGTAGATACACACATGCAAATACAGACACATCCATACAAACATACATACATACAAACATACATACATACAAACATACATACGTACACAGAAACAACCAGACAGGGTTCCTGCTTTGCAGTCAGATGAGTTATCACTGCTCCTTTTTTCTCATAGTTCCCCACATTATTCTGTTCACATTCACATATCCCCCAATGTCTTTTTGCATGTTTTTTTTATTGCCTCCATCTGGCCTCTTCCTGCCCTCCAACAACCCCACCCCCCAAATGTACTGCAGCAGAGCCTCAGCTGTGATAAAGATGGAACATGCTCTCAGAGCTCGTCATGCTACGCTTCCCGTTCTGCAGCACTGATATTCTGACACTGATCGCCATCAAACTGTCAACAACAGACAGGGACTGAGGGCTGAGGGTGGGTGGAGGTGCCGGGGGAAGCTAGCGTATTTTTCCCCATAAATAATTTTCACTCAACAGAAACGATGAGCTGAAGCAGGATTTACTATTAATTTCTGTCTTTTTTTTGGAGGGAGAAAATTGAGATGGATGATGCCTTGTGTTTGCGGGGGCCTCCCACACACACAGGGAAGGCCAGCCTACAGCCTTGCAGGGCCCTGAGTTAAGTCATGGCCCAGTAAAGTGAGATTAGGAAAGGCCTTTATTCACTTCATGGACAAGGATTAGAATGACATGTTGCTCATGAACTCACTCCAAGGACTCAGTACAGAAGACATCTTAGCATTTAAAAATGTCCGGGCAATAAACCAATGGCAGAAAACTTAAGGTGCTCATCTTTCCTTTGCTTTTTCTTTGAACTCAGAAGAAGATTTGTTTGCAGTTTACTGTGACATCCTCAGTATTAATCATGATGCCAGTATGGATTCAGTAAGGGGTACTATAGCATTTTTGCAGGAATAAATTTCTATTTTTTTATTGAGTAAATTTGCTCATCTGCGGAAGTCACCAAATTTTTTTTGTTAGAAAATACACTTTTTTAACCAGGGTAATCCCCTGATGTTGTGCCTAGTGTGATTGGCAGGTCGACATTTGTGGTTCAGAGTAAAACATCCTTAATTTTGAGTGGATTAATATGACATTTCGTACTGACAATCACTGAATAAGCTGCAGCTTAAGTTATATCTGACTTCTACCTAATGCCACAATGCAATTTTACTATGTCCAATAGGTAAACGCAATAACGCATTTTTTTTTAATGAAAGCCAATAGCAAGAGGTTGCTCATGCCTTTTTAAAATTCTGTTATCTTATGATAATGGGATAAAGTAATGCGTTATCACAGGACAACAGGGCTTATTTCCTTGTGATAATGGGATAAATAAAAAACAGTTTTGTATTTTTGTGACAAAAAAAATAATTCATTCATTCTGTTATCACTAGTCAACCGTCAACTTGTGATAAAGCATTAACTTATCCGGTTATTGAGATATAACAAGCTGTTATCCCATGATAATGAGATGGTTATTTTGTGATCTTGAGATAACAGAATAAAAAGAGACAGTAGGGACCATTGCTGCTCCCGCCTTCTGTAGTTTCCGGGTAGGACTGAGCAGGCCAGCTGACAGCCTCGGCTTGGCCCGGGACAAGAAAATCTGAGATGCCCAACCACCCCCACCCCGACTAGACACTCTGTATCTTCCATACATGTACCTTCCTAAGATCAATACATTATTACAAAGATTGTACCTACATCCTATCTGCCTTTTGCCACATGTACATGACTTTGTCATAATAATGCCAGACTACTGAAAGCTGCTTTAACAGTGCTTTGTGTCAACAAATTTACATTCTAAAGTATGTGGTCTCCAGTGGCCATAAAAATGAGTTACCTCTGACTCAGGAGAAGTGCCTTTGTTAACGACTTTAATGGATTACTGGCTTGTCTTGCAATAAACAGTCTGATTATTGGCAGTAAGATATTTCACTAAAGATGTTCATAAATAGTTCTGATTAATTTTTTTCAAGCACAGTGAAAACATATTTATAAATCAGTTGATAAGACAGATGGGGTATATGTGCATTTATTTGCAAGACCTGAAGTGATTCAGTCTGTCTCTACTGTACCACATACTGTGTCCTACTTTTATACGTGAAATGCTCCTGAAAAGGAAGTACAGTGATCTGCTAAGGCCAATATACCCCTGGCAAGCTCTTACTGTTCTTTAGGGTTGTAATGATTACACTAACCTAAATGCTACTACCAGTGTCTTGATAAATCATTTATAACTTCTGAGGGGGCTCAATCGATCGGGGAGAACGGGGTGTGAAAAGGGTGATGCCTGGCCTGATTAAATCACAGCTCCATGTTCACAGGACATATGTCCACACGGACAGGACATGGACTTGATGGATTAGTCTCAAATATATTTTTAGTGTTTTTCAGCTACCGGGAACTCAATATTCCTAGGCTCATGGCACATGTCAATTACCATGCTTCTGGGATATCAGCGTAAATTGCAGACCCTTCTTTTTTTAAAGAATGCTGATCAGGAAGAATCTTTCTTGGTTTATAAACTTTTTTGAGTATCTAGAACCAGATAATGTGCTGATGTATTCAGGCTATTTTAAATTCCTCTATGAAAAAACATAGTCACACTTTGGAGGACAAAAGATAAAACAACACGAAGCAAATATGATGGTATTTGCAGGTGTCAGTGAGAACAGAACGCCATATGTCCCAATTTACCTGTTTTCAAGATAGAGGGACATGCTTTTCACAATCTGCCAGGCTGACAGCAAGTCAATAATAGCATTACATTAAGCCAGCATACTAACATCAAAGAAAATATCCTCTTTCCCTTTCCATATAGCAGCATGGATACACATTTATATGAAATGTGTACTATTTTAATTAAAAAAAACACAGTAGCATCGCCAATTGTGTGTGTTTATATGTAGCATTGATCTACAGGCAAGATTGAATCTGTGTGTTGTAGGGGTTTATTTATTCCAAAATCTTGACACTTGCTGACACATAATGTATCTAGCCTGATGAATAAACGTATGTGTGTGTGATTCCAAACAGAGAAGCATGTTAGCATGTAGAGAGGTTTTTTTTCACACTGTACTACCAGTGTTTGAAACTTAAATTTCCAAGTACTCACACTCCGACACTTTGCATTCTGAAATTACAAAAGGAAATAATTTGGGAAACTAAACAGAAATTGAACAAATCATTATCTGTTCCTCATTGTGTTTTAAATTAGTTGTAACTGATTTTCATTGTCAAAAAACACAACAGTGATTCCAAAGTAATCATCCTCTAGTGACTTTTCTCCAAAATTTAAGCATAATATTACGTGTTAGGTTTTGCTTTAAAGAAAGGATTACTTCTTATCTGCTCCTCTACTCAAAGGTGTTCGTATTCTTCTGCCCAGTGTCATAAAGACCTTTAACTGGCTAGTTTGCGCATTTGTTTTTGAAAAAAAAAAGGATGTAGCATTAATATTAATACACCAATTATGTACATGTGAGCCTAAAAACAACAGATTCACTAACTTCTAAAAGTAACTTAATTGAGAAAACTGAAGTTATCAATACTTTTTGCTAATGTGATGTTTTCATAAGGAGTAGATGTAGATGAGACTAATTCTGTCTTAGTATTCTAGGGCTCCAATGGCCAAACTTGACCCCTGATCCTATCCCAGATAAGTCTTGACCAGTAAACACAAAAAAATATATAGTTAGCTATATGATAGAATTGAAAAAACAAAGATTGAAATAAATATTCAAATAAAATACTTAAAAATACTTGAAATTTTACAAAATTACCCCACTGTTGGTCCCATTTATTATAAAGGTCACACAGGGGTATCAATAATGAGACTGTGACTGTTTCCTGACCAGCTAAACAGTCTTTGAAGAAAAAAGAAAGGTATCTCAGAAAAGAACAACAGAGAAGGATCCCTCTTCCAAGACGGACACACATGCAACATGCGTTATGTCTATTAAAAAACACTAGTAAAAAAATCACAATTCATGGAAACTTTGTAAGTACAGATGTTTTTTCTCAATCATGGCGATCTGAAAGAAGGATAGACCACAAAACACGGAGTAGGCAGCATAGCATTTTCAGTAACAGGAGACCCAGATAAATACAGAGAGGGAGAGACAGATATGATATTTTGTTAACTGAAAGAGACGGAGAGAGTAGGAGAGGTTCATTCTCCTGGGGAACAATAATCTGGATCCAAGTGTCTTGGTGAGGCATCTACAGCCAGGAGAGGAATGGGATCCAGATTGGCCAATAGCCAAATTACACTAAATTATTAGTGAAGTAAGCAAGAAGTAAGCCTTTCAAAAATTTGTGTCATGTTGTTTATTACTGTATATTGATAGGTCCTTGTCTGTTACCAGCTACATGAAAATTACATTTCTAATCATTTTTGAGCAGCTAAGAATGTTTTCCTCCATTTGGCATCCTGCCTTAGCATTTTTAAAATCACTGAAATGCTCCACCATGATTGGCTCATTGCTTAAGTGTTCTCACTGATCAATCACAAAGGCAATGTTTTGATTGTTTATATCTAATTTTAAGTAAGTACTCATGGAGATCGTTCTGCTTCAACAAATCCTTGGGATAAATAAAAGAGCTGGTGATGGCTGCAAAGGCTGTGGTCTCTGTGTGTCCACTGTCGTTTGATCAGATTGATGAAGTGCTGATGGATTTCTCCCTTGACTGATCACTGCTCTCTGGCTTGAGCAGCATGCCTTGAAAGGACTATTTCCTCTGGAGGTTTATTCACAGTCACACAGACACACGGACACACACATAGGTACACACACAGAAGAATCACTGCCTGTTAAGCTTATAAAGTGCTTATTTATCACTTATTTATACAAACTGAATTGTATTCAGAGAAACTCTTTGAGTTTCTGTAGGCACAGCTCTTTCCTTCATCTGTGCAGCCGTGTTGGCTGTTGGTGCAGCCATATGTTTATTTCAAACAAACTGGAATTGTAAGATTCCAGGAAAAACACAGATTTAGCGCCAGTTCAATCATGAACAGGGTGAGCTTTGGATTTGGGTTAGTTGGGGAGGAGGCCTGGTTGGAGCTATGGTGCAACGAGCAAGCAGCAACCACAGTGCAGGCTGTGAATACCTTACAGCCACAAAGCCATACTTCAACATAGTTTGTAAGGTTCGACCTTTCCTCATTAGGAAAATAAATATAACAATTTGAGAATTCATGCAGATCCAATCAGTGTTTTTTTTTAGTCAAATAAAGGAAAAATTCATAAATGATTGAAAAACGTAGTGATTCTTTTGTGTTTGGTTTGTGTTGAGTTCATGTCATAGGAAACCTTAGCAAAAACATAATTTAAAGCCATTCTGTGCAACTTTTCTAACTTAAATAATAATAATACAGCTTCAAACTCATGATGATGGTTCACCAACTTGTATTAGGAAGCTGAGTACGTCTTCTTTAGCTCTGGCCTACCCGCACGCAGAAACTAGGCTTGCAGGTTGAATTCTCCCCTCCCTGTCCAACTCTTGTGAGAATTACAAACTTCTTAATGGCACCTTTACCACACTCTGGTCTGGAATCAGTGGGTTACACATACTAACAACCAGCTATCTATGCTGCTGTTTATTAAAATTGCATGGTTTAAAGCGGTTACACTGCTGCCTGGCAAATAGTCATTATACTCTTGTCTCATGGCTAATTGGAAAGCGACAATCCATTTCCAAAGTGTAGATATCTGCAGATATTCTTTATAACAGATTGCAGGTAACGGTAGTCTGTAGCATTATTGTGAGCTCAGTGTCTAATGGTTAGCAGCTTTACAGTGTGCCAAAAGTCATCTCAACAAAGTTATGTTTTTGACGTGCATACAAACAAATAATTAAAAAAATCTCACGCCAAAGAGTTGCCACTTTCTTGTCGAACTTCAAGTTTGCTTTATGCATTTGTAACCTAACAAATTTATCTCTGCTAATGTT
>JAUZTA010000030.1:25871945-25884429 GCA_034780835.1 Ctenochaetus striatus
TACATCATCTTTAAAATGGTTTTCCTGCCACTCTGGTTATTACCTTCCCCCAAAAGAGGGGTGATGAAGACAAGGAGCAAATATCAGGAGTTGACTTCAATTAAGATAAATTATGACAGATGTGTTAACTACAATCCAATTTATTCAGAGTACACAAGGCCAAACTGCCTCCCAAGTTACAATATGATGGGTAGACTTTTCCACACAGGTTAGTGTTCTGTTCATTATCAACACTATCTGCAGTTATCAACACACCATGTGTGTTTGGTTTGTAAGTGAATATTTTTATGGCAATTTATGTCAATAAAGAAGTTTAGTGTCAATAAGATCTTAAGAGTTCATCCTCTGGAGAGCATGAATATATACATCTATCCACATATATTACATAGGAAGTCCAATATTTGATTCTGGATCAAAGTGTTAAAGGGACAGAATCTTTTTTTCTTTACTGTTAGCAGTGCAAAAGCACCAGGCATAATATCAGTCTAGTCAACCCCTCTGTGTTAATAGCCTGGTTTCTATGGCAGCCGCATCCTGAGGCCATGCCTAAGGTAGCAGAGGAAAAAAAAAAGAGATGCTGTATTACCCCCGGCATATCACATCTCCATTCACTGTGACTCAGCTCAATGTCATTTTTAATTTTTCTGTTCTATTTTACATAACTGTTTGTCAGTCTATGAAACTTCCTGTAAAGCTCTGACAGCAACATTAAATAATTTAAACTGGCAATAGACAGGACTTTTATTGTTACATTACACTATTAAATAAATGCCGTCACACACTGTAACACCTGGAGCAGACATGTCAAACTCAACGCCCCATTATATTTGGCCCCCAAGATAATATTACATCTATTGTAACTAGCCTGCTGGTACATGACACACACCACTGATACTACAAATCCCAGAATGCACCGCAACAGCTGGTATACCAAGACCTGCAAGCCCAGCTGCACCTTCCAACTGCTCTAATAACACACTCATCAGAAATCAGCAGTCATCCACACACATCACTTAATATTAAATTTTAGTAAACCCCCTGAAAGAAGCGGCAAAACCAAAAGTCGTCCTGAAAACTGGGAGGCAGAGTATCTGTTAACTAGCATTAGCGGTGCACCTGTTTGCATAGTTTGCCAGGCTGATGTGGCCGTAAATAAAGAATATAACATATAACAGCACTTTGAGACAAAAGACCAGAAGTAAAAGGGGCTGGGCAGACAGCAGAGGGGAGAACAGTAAAAAAACAGAGTCTGGTGTCACAGCAGATTATGAGCTCAAAAGCAAAATCACAGAGTGCAGTTAATGTGAAAGATAGTTTTGTTTAGGCCAAAAAATAGCTAAATCAGCTGGGCTGTTTACCAAAAGATAGCTTGTGAAACTAAGCACAATTAAAGTTTGTGACAAGTTTGACTCCAGTTAATGCGTTACTGAGGAACTTTTAAATCGATGCAGGGCACGATAAAGGGAAAATTAATTTAAATTTTTCTTGTTCAGAGGTTGAAAATATTCTGCCATAACAGAAGGGGTCTGCATTAATGTTCTGTACTACCTTTGTCTCCTGATGATGCATAATGGTACTTCTTATAATCTGTTTTCTCCTTGCCCTCACAGGTGCAAAGCCTAGAAGTTTGTCGTGTTTTATTAAATGCCAGTGGTTCCTTCTTAGACTGAATGAAGCCAGTTTTGGCCTTGATTGCCAATAATCTGTTATTGACAGTCAATTCCTTCTTCAGGTGTTAATTTGCCAAAAAGAAATTGACTGGAAGGAGCTTGCAGTTTTTCATTCTACTTGACACTTGACAACCATCACTGAATCTCAGAGGTGGATGTCCCATAATAATGGCAGAAACTTGGCAGCAATATCAAAGCTGCGTTTATGAGACCAAAGAATTTGTAGAGTTTCCAAACTTCAGCATCAGCCAATTTGGGTTTTTTGTAGTATGATGCACATATTTTATGGGGCACACAGAGCAGCACAGTGGCTTAGTGGTTAGCACCGATGCCTCGCAGCTAAAAGGCCCTAAGTTAGATTTCTGGATGGAGCAGGGCTCCAGCCAATTGAAATGGACCCCCCCAGGGATTAATGAGGTGCTTAATATTATTATATTTTATTCATATCTTTTATTTTCTCAACATAGATTGTTATTTCATTTTAAAATAAACATGATATATTTTTAAATTTTCTAATGTTTATTATTCTTTCTCTCATATTTTTTTTGTTTTTGTCTTTTGTCCTTGGCTTTACATATTTCTCCCTAGTGGTGCAACTGCAAAGTGACTCAATTTTCAATTTTCCCTGAAGTGTTTCTGCATCTGATGGAATTTTTGGATAAAACCGGTCACCAGAGTACTCTTTTTTTTGTTTTTTGTGGCTGGTGAGTGAGACAAACTTGCATATTTTTTATCAGCATTTGGCTACTGGAAAATGAAAAGCAAAACAAAAGCAATAAATATTCATAAGAAGTTTCTCTCACATTTTCTCATCGATAACAAAAAACAGGTCTTGATATCAATATTGCTCACTGATCCAATAATAAACTACACATACATTTTCTAAAAAAAAAAAAAACCAAGTCAGTGGCTTAAATGTTTTTGTTAGCCTTTTTTAAGCACAATAACTCTTCTCTCTCGTGTCTCCTGCATTTCTCTTGCTGCTCAGTTGGCCCCTGTACACATGTGAGCAGGAGATAAATGAGTACAGCAGATTCAGATTTATTTCATAATATGACAAAATATGACAAAAATAATACAGTAAATGCAAAAATACCTTACCCTTATAGGGACTCTTTAATATAAACCTGAAGGGAATTTGCACTCCTTTAAGTAAAACATGTTGGATACAAGGAAAAACACAATATTTTTTTGGGCCATTTCACTGTTGGTGTCTCATGATTATGTTGCCAAGGGCAGACAAGGGGGTCAGACATGCTAAGATGATGACAGAATATAACAGATTTTAGGATTCACAAAAGTCTCAAATGACTTTCCTCAGTACTGAAGTTCCTCTCTTCAGACATGTTTTGAAATGCTCTAGTATGCTTACATTTCATAAACTATCTTTTTTTCCTGAAAAAGAAAGGTTAAATGAACTCTACTGGAGGACTGGAGGCAGATTAATTTATGCTTCATGCCCCACCCACCTTGGCTGCTTGTGCTGGGTTGAATGAGCAGTGACCAACAAGATGGCTAATTTTACTGTAGAGGAACATGGATCGATTTAGCCATGTGTTTTTTACTCAAACATAATAAGGGGATACAGTGTCTGAAGATGGGCCTCCTTTATTTCAATGAAAACTGCTAATAAAAGAATGAACCCAAAAAAGTTTGACTTCTGTGTGATAAAAGTATCCAGATCTTTCACATAGCTTCCATATTGTGGGGTCCAGAAGGCAAGTGCAAAAGAGCCTTCCAGGGTCCGAGCAGGCTAGCTTCCCTCTGCCAACTTCATTTGGCATTAAAATGATTTAATCCTTAAGCTCTTCTAGACTGTCCAAATGTTATCAGACTAAATTAATCAAATTATGACAGTTACCCAAGTCTTCACTGGGTTGTGATGTTCAAACAAAATATTAACCATTTCTCATTCACAATTGTGCTTATATGAGCTCTCACTCTTCACTACTGCGTGGATTCTGTTTCGAAAATTTCATGTTCCTCTACCTTTATTGGCTGTCAGATTTGTGAAAAACCAAATCTAGTTTTCCCAAGTTACTTTTAAATCATGATCTTAGCTAGGAGAGGAATGTGAGCACACCCCTCTGACAAATTTTCCATAGTACAGAAGCAGTATAGTCCAAATGTGGGTGTGTAGTGAGATTTTGTGGGATGTATAAACAAGAACGATGCACTGTTGACTGCAGTGGATCCTTTGCACTGTCACCATTTTAATGAGGCAAACTGATAAAATTATCATCATCAGTTGCATCAAATAACAATTAAAAATTTCAGAACAGAGCATCAACACTTTTTAATATTCTTTAATACTGGGCTTTTCTCACCAAGTATAAATAGAGTTTTCCTATAGTTTTGTGTGTGAAATGGCTGCAGTAAACACGACTGTGCTGTCAGGCAGACAGAGCTCACTGGGGACAGAACTGTGGCTGTCACACACCCTCCTGTGTCTCTCCTCCCCGCCTGCACATTGTGTCGACTATCAAAGTCTGGAAAAAATGTCAGTGAAAGCCTCCAATCCATCATCACACTTCTTATACTCATTATGCACCCTAATTATGATGCAGGCTAAGTTCACTGTAATAAAATGTAAATAAGGAAATAAACTGTGCTTACCTATCAAAACTCCATCTTCCAATGACATTCCAGGTTGGGGGCTACAGATACCACTGATTGTTACCATCATTTTGGCAATTTGTGGAGCAGTCAGTGTAATTGCTGTGAACATAAAAATGCTGTGGTGGGTTTCATGCGTAATGCTGCATGATGGATGCACCGGCACTGCAGGAGGACTATGTAAAGAAAGGAATTAACAATGTGATCTTTCTCACCTCCATCTCACCCAAAAGCCCCTTGATTTCTGTACCAGAACACCTTTTCGTGGTCTTTCTCTTAAATGTTGCCATGATTCAACTTAAAGAACCACTGATCAGCAGACGCATTTCTGTGCATCAACATTCATGAGAGTCTTTGTATTAACCAGTGACAGTGGGTGTGTAGCCGGCATAATGTGAGGCTGATCAACATGCACATTTTTTCAGGTAGACTGTGAATTCTTTAAAGGGAACAGTGCTCGCGGGTGTGTGTACTCATGGTTTTATAAACCAGATATTTTTTTTGGTGAACGCCATTTTTGGCTTTTGTACACATAAACACTTTAAGTATTGATTATAAACACTGTTTTATACATGATACCCCAGTGACTCTTTGAGAATTTATGATAAATGCTGTCTACAGTACAAAGCCACGAGAGAGTGCCTCTTCTTGCCAAAGTGAGTATATACATTCTGCCAGCGAGAGACCTCTCAATGTACTGAAAGTCCCACAACCCCTCCAGTAATCTGTTTCAATTTGATGCGTGTGTGTGTATCCACACCAGCAGTCCCAGTTCCATCATACGCTCGGCTACCACTCAAAAGCTGTTTAGATTAGGGCTCACTGACTCTTCACAATTCACCATGCTAATCCCACTTTTGCTGCATAGGAATGCTAATTGCAGCTCCATGTTTTTTTTGTGCTCTGATCCCATATTAATGCCTTGTGTTTTTGTTTAATTTTAGTGAATTGAAAATTGGATGGTGTTGTAAAATCGGCCTATTTTTCAGATTTTTGTAATTATAAATCTGTCGGGTTGCTTGTAAAATCAATGACATCTGTACCAGTTGGAACCCAGAAACAAAAGGGCATTAGGCAATTCAGAGCTAAAAATCAAACCCCTTTTCATGATCAAAGTATTTCAAGAACATTGACTGGTTTCTGGCACAAACATGAATAATTAAATCTCAACAGACAGGATGAAGAAAGCTAATCACAGAATAGGTTCAACAGAAGCATACAAAGAGGCTCCAAGAAAACATTAGTGCCTAGGAACCAGAATTGAAAATGGCTAAAAAAAAAGAAGAAAAAGAACTTAAAAAAAAAACATATAAGGAAAAACTGAAACAACCTGTAAAACATTAGATATCATTTATGTGTACTTCTTGTCTTGTTTTTTTTTTTAATTTGCTGTTTTTATCAAGCTCCTTTGAATATTGGCAGGCATGGCCACTGTGTCAACAAAAGTGAGTTGTGTGAGAGAATCTAATGTAAGATTCTTTTACATATATCCAACTCTCTCTCTCTGTCTCTCTCTATACGTGTATATATTTTGTACATAGAAATAGATAGATAGATAGATAGATAGATAGATAGATAGATAGATAGATAGATAGATAGATAGATAGATAGATAGATAGATATGGATATAAAAAAAATCCGATAAATGTGAGGAGGTGTAAAGTTATGCATTTTAATTGTGAAATACCGTATGAACCAAATAAAACACAGATGCAGTAGCATGTGATAAATTTCTAATATTTTCAGTGAGTATAAAACTCCTATGGTAAACCCTGTGTTGACAAGGAAGGTTGTCTGTTATTACCTTTGTTGGTTTTGTATGACCTGCTTTACAAAGAATCTTCACTGTCCTTTGTTATCAGCTGAGGGATATGTGCCTTAAGTTTTTTATTTAACTGAGGATTACACGTTTTTTCTGGTGGTTAAAAAAATAAAGACAGTCAGGTTGTGAAGCCCTGTTGTATAATATGAACTTTCATGTATAAAGGCTGATGCCCCCAGAGAAGCATTTTGAATGGAGAATACTGTCTCTATATCTATCTTCATTTTGCCTTTTGCATCTTGGTGTTGCCGTTGGCAGAACACTAATGAAACAGCATCTGCATGAAGTGATGACAAGGTGTGAAGACAGCACGCACTGAATCAGATGCCTTGCCAACATGAATTAATGAATGTGGGCTGTATCTCAGCTTCAAACGCTCGTCAAGATACAGTAACTGTTAATGACGTCTAGGTAGGCATTTTTTACATAATGTAAAAGTAAATACTTTTAAAAAAAAATTAGCTTAGGTTTTAACCAAATAAATGAATGAAATAATAAATAACAATGTCATAAAAATGAAATTGTGAAATGATTTGAATTTTTTTTTAATGTTTTGTTCAAGTCTTTGTTTATTTCATTACTCTCCATCATTACTTCACATTTTATTTCATTCCATTTTACAAAGTCAGCATATCATTTTTCTCAATGATGATGATTCATAATGATTATGGTTATGTTCTTCATAATGCCACCTTCCATCAAACAGAGTCAATTATCTGATTTGCTTTTCTTTGGTCTGAATGAAAACGCTGTATACTGCAAATTAAGTTTTTATATTCATAAATTGTGTTCATAATGACACTGTAGAGACAGCATAATTGTTGCTTGGTTGTATTCAGGGACAGTCTCTTTCAGTGATGACAATACTACATTATTACTCTGTGCTAGAGTTGCAGGGAGGAGATCGTAGTGGATGGTGGATAGTGGCAGGACCTTGACATTAACAACCAGGAATTATGTCTGAACTCCTGTCTGTGGTCAGGCAACAGAGCACTTTGTTTATGATGTTTATCAGTGGTCTCAATGCGTTAACATACATGGCACATGAAGGACCCACTTAATGCACTGTTACCTCTGAGTAAATGTATCATGTCATGAATCTAAACTATGATGTAAACTACAATGTAAACAACATATTAATTACAAGTAATATGCACTTAAACCAGGTATCAAAGGGTTAATTTCCTCAATTTAGTCATTAATAAATGTTTGTGAGGTGATGAAGAAGAGGACAAAGGAGTACAACACGATCGTCTAGTGAGGACTTAGAGTTGCATTCAACACTTCTTCTCACATGCATTTGATTTGTTTAGGGACTACATATAGTTACCAAAGCTATCCTCCTTTATTCCTAAATTAATTATCTTAACTAATTTTCTGGCAGAAGTAGAACTTCTTGTTCCCTCTGTGCCATGTGGTGTGAGTAGATATGTGAAGATTAGCGTTATTTGCAGAAAAATAGGGTGTGATTCCAGCAACTGGACTCATTTCAGGACAAATGATTTGGAGCCAGGAGAGCTGTAGCTAATAACAAAGACAATTTTTGCTGTTGTGACTGGCCCACATTTACAGCCTGAGGTTTATTTATAGCGAGGGAACAGCCAGCATACATGTTCTGCCTCCACATTCCCGAACAACTGTTCGAACCTTTGACCACTGGCCTGCTTTAATCTTTCTCCAACGTGTTCCACACATTTAACTGAACATAAATAAGCCAGCCAATGTGGCGAGGGTCACATTAACCTTGACCCCAAGAGTCTGCAGCTTAGTGACTCATCAGCCATTACTCCCATCATGCAGTGCTGTGGATCGGGTGTCTGGGGGAATCAGTTTAATGTCTATGTAGCCGATGATGATTGAGCAGCCCAGTAAATGGAACTCTTCTTCCTTGTCGACTGCGCTGCGCTCAAAGGGGAGTTGGGAGGGGAGTGCTCCCTCACTAGGATATTTATCATAGGCAGGCTGATCTGTTTTACGCTCAGGAGACTCCCAGACGGCCCCCTAATAAACGCTTAGAGGGGATGAAATATTCATGCAGAGTTAAATATGGATCCTCGAGCAGTCGCCGCGCATTAAACACCGTCAATACTGATCAGCACTGACACCCCTCTTTTCTCCCACTCCAGAATTTTCCCCTTCCAGATTCCCTGTGGGCTGTGCCTGTAGATTTTGGAAAGGTATGAAGGAGGATTCAGCCATGCAGAATGGGAGAAGGGACGTCTTAGAAGTGAAAGGGAGAGCTGGAGAGGTGCTCCGACATGTGTTTATGATGAGCGAGTGTAGCAGTCAGATGTGTCTGGCTGCTTTTATCGATGTTAACTAACTAACCGTAAAACAGAGATTGCTGCTCCAGCAGCGGAAGCTGTTTTTTTCCAAAGACAGCTCACGCAACATCAAGGGCTCATGTGAAATTGGACTCGAGTCAAATATTACACAGAAACACACACACTTTTGCTCTCTCGTACAGTTGTACACATGCAAATTAAGCCAGGTAAAATTCAGACGATCACTCTACGTCCCACAAAGTGGCAACCATTTTAGAGGACCTCAACTCACACTACTTGCATATCAAGAATGTGTCAGGCATGGTGGCTACCCTGGTGAAATCATGGGAGGAACTAAATGGATCAGCATGGGTCCATCTGTCCATGTGTCTGTGCATCTGTCATTTACAGGAGATCAAATGCCACTGACTGGGTTTTTGGAAAGAAGAGGGAAGAACCTTTACCCAACCTTTGTTCAGTCAGCTCAAAACTAGAATGATCAGAGTCTAAACTGAACTGAAGGTCTTTTCTAATTTTTGGCTGTAGTCATCAAAATTATTTGAGTCAAATTGACGTCTCTGGCCCTTTGAAAGTGAGAGATATGTTTATGGAGCACAAAGGGAGAGTGTTAATTAAGGGTGCCAAGAAACAAGTCAGCCTGTCTGAATGTGTGAGATTGTATGGCAAGTTGTCATAAGTGAGCAGCTCCTTTCCTTTCAGCAGGACTGTTACTAAACTGGTAGGATACTTTCGTCAAATTAAAATAATATGCTACCAGTGCCACTACTGCTACTGCTGCTACTACTATTACTAATAATAACAATAATAACAATAATAATAAAAATAATGTATTTTTATAGTGCCATAGTTAGAATTAAAAAAAACATAAATAGCATATTCATATTCATAAATAAACAACATTAAAGAAGAATGTTTTCAGGAAAGATTTAAGAGACAGGATTTGTGAATATAATATAAAAATCAGAAGCTATAACATAACCACCAGCATTCAGATTACAATGTAAGGAGATCATGTTCACAGCAAAAAATATGTGGTTACTTTTTTTTAATTTCTTTTTTCCCCAAATTTAAAAACCTGTTACTGTTGTCACTGTTATTGTATTTTCACATTTTTGCTTTAATCAGTTCTTTTAATTTGAAGTCTGTCTTGAAAGGTTATTTTTGGAAAGAAAGCAGCTGTTTTGCAAAATGATGTAATACTCCATTAAAGATAAACTATAAATAATGCAGGCAAACCTCTTCACACAACCCTTTTTTTTTCAAAAAAGCATTTATTTTGATTGTCTGGAGCACACACACTTTGCACATTAGTGGATGTGTACAGTTCATGTTGCTTTATATTTTAGCCATAGTGCAGCCGTCACACAACATTAGCAGGTAATGAAATGTATGTCACACTGACCCTTGTTGATCCTCATGGAAAGTTTAATGCCAGGTACCCCATGGAGCTTCCTTTACTGAATACCAGTATCATTTCCTCTGTCTTGTGGCTTTTTAGTTTTGAACCACTAATTTTTTATTGTAAGAGCTTTTCAAAAACCTCAACTGGTCTTGAATAACTGGTAAAATGATTTCCAGTTTGGCCCACCATCACATTTGCACATTTGCACACTGATCATGCTTTGCATCACACTCACAGCTCCGCCACATCTGTCACTGTCATCAGTCTTTTGTTTGCACATATAATAAACATATTAGATATGAAGTGTGCTGCTTATTCTCTGTAGCCATGGTTAATGTTGGTTTTGTGCTGTGTTTATTTCACAGTTATGTTTCTCAGGCCAGCGCAAATGTTGTTAAAACACAGCTGAGCATTACTTTGTCATGTAACAAATGCTTGAGCGTCTCACAGGTCAACACTATGGGGATATCATCATCAGTGTGCGGCAGAGTTTTTGATTTAATGAAAACCAGTGAATGGTCGCGGATGCTCAGGCAGACTGCAAGTTGGTTTCCCACAGTGCAGTGCACTCATCTGGAAGCGGGAAGTAAACAAATAATGCCACAGGCCAAACAGCTGGGGATGGTGGGCTGTAGGCAGAAAACAGGAGGCTGCTGTGCCGCTTTGGACCAATGTGTCTGTTTGTAGATGCAAGAACTGATCCTAGATCCTAGTATTTAATGCAGCATCTGGTCTGCTCAGTTTGAATTTATTGATCAATTCTGCATCTTAAATCTAAGCCAGAGTAGAATCAAAATAACTTGACACAATGAATTTTTTTTTTTACCGTGGTTAATGACTTCAACTTGAGATTCACTACCTGCAATTCAGAGGAGAAAATCAATCAATCGTCACTGTTTATTCTTGAAGAAGATGATATTAATTTGGTTTATTTTCTTTCAGCCTTTTAACTTATTTCATATATTTCAGATATTTTAAAAAAATATATTCACAAGTATTTATCCATGTAGACTTTTGTTAATGTCACTGCCACCATCAAATACTTTGTAACTCTCAAAAATACATAACGTGGTCACAAGCCTAAATTTGTACCCTCTACCATCATAATTTGCACTTGATTTTTAAGACCTGAATCAAACATGTGACAGATATCAACTGTGATTTAGCAGGTCTTAAGTTAATATAGTGCTCTACAGCACACAGACGGACATGGACAGGCCAACCATCCTTCATCATTCCCATGCATTACAAGCATCACAGCCTGTGCACCTGAGCTCTGTCATACCGTAACTTAAATATTTCACATTTTCTAAATGACTGTTTTTTATTCTCTGTATTTTTGTTGAGACCACCTCGCAGTAGAGTGAGAAAACCAAGTGACAAGTTTTTACTAAGTTGCTCGTCAGTCAGAGTGGCCAGTGTTAACAGTTTCTGTTTCCTGATGTTTCAGGAAGCCATTATCAGCCAGTGCCTTCCAGAGTGAAAATCACTGTCATAAAGAGATATGATCCTTTATGATTTCTACTGCAAAGGTTTGATTAAGGTTTGGTTAGGTTTAGACACAAGAACTACTTGGCTTGGTTTAACGTGTTCACATCCAATGGATCAATAGTTGGCCACTAAGACTACTGACTAAGTACAACTTATGAAGATTTAAGTATGTATATTTTTGCCTTTTTTTTGGCCATGTTTAACATTTTTTATTTTGTTTGTTTATCCACTAACATGTGGATCATGTATGTGTTTTTGCCCTAATAGTTATCTGTTAAAAGATTCTTCATTTAGCTATTTCAAATACACCCAAAAAGGTGGATGTTAAAGAGTTAAACAACTGTGGTCATGGGTGAAAGAATCTAATGTTGACTTTTAGAAAGATGATGTAAGGTCAGATGTCCCGGTCACACGTTATTCCTCGTCCCCATCACACCAGGCCCAACAGTCATCATTTACACAACTGCTTAAACATTTGTCAAGTTAACGTATGTGTTGAAGCATTAGAACAACAGACTGATGCTGTTGTTTTTCACACATCCTCTAATTTCAAGGATTGACATGCAAGGCTTGAAAAGGCTTAACAACGGATAGAAAACAAAGCATATATTTAACAAGCATAAACACCACAAATAGATATGTTGAAAAATAATCTCAATTCCAATTTAAAAAAATAGTGCACAAAGAAAACAAAAAATGCAAAAACCAGAAATCCATTTTAAACAAACTTCTAGCTCTGCTGGTGTCTCTGGCATTTCCAAGTTCTTTAGCTGCAACATAAAATGATTGATCAGCTGCAGAAAAGAGAAATTCTTATTGGACTTCACAGCAGAAGCTTATCTGTTAAAATTAAGATGTTTATGATTGGGTTGAAGTCACAGTCAATTTCCCCAGTAAGGTTGACTGCACAGGTCTCCTATACACAACTGTGAGGGGCCTGTAGAGGAAGAGAGGGATCAATAGTGAGCACAGAATTGATATCATCTATGATGAATGATGAATGTCAGGTAATGTGCAGTATTGATATGTGTCTTTGTTCTGTTGTGTTTGTACAAATATTGGTCGACTTAGACCAAGGTCTGCTTACAGTGAGATGCTGCTAGCTGTTGAGATGCATTGTGGATAATATTGGAAGGACAAAAAAGGGCAGAGGGAAAGATGGGAGGGAGAAAATAGAAAGACGCTGCTGTGAAAACAG
>JAUZTA010000030.1:25969640-25987295 GCA_034780835.1 Ctenochaetus striatus
TCCCCGCCCAATGCCAACTGACGCACGGCGGAAAGTGTACGATGGGGCCCTCTGTGTCTTATTTTAAAGATTAGGTCAACTTTGTCGTGATTTGACGCTACATAAATCAAATTGAATTGAATTTAATTGAATTTTGTTTTTTTTTTCTTTTTTCAACTTACCATTTAAAAAAATCTGAAAGTTGTAGTACTCATAACCTCTAAGCTATAGCTTTTTTTCCCGACAAATGGAGTGAGCAGAGTGGAAGAAAATAAGAAAGGGAACAAGCAGCATGTTCCAGTAAAATTACTAAAAATAACAGTTTCTATGTTTGGTGTCAAGAAAAGCAGTTACTGATCAAACACTACATTAAATGAGAAATAAAAAATCCTGTTAGAATCCTGACCAAACTTTTTAGCACAAAAGTTCAAAAATAAACAACAAATACCCCTCTTCTACATCGGGACCTTGATTTTGTATATCAGTACAATTTGCAGCTGAGTAGCTGAGTAACAAGAAAAAAAAATAAAGAAAAAAGAAAAAGAAACAGAACTTTGATAGTCATGCAATGGCATTTCAGTCGGTTATTAAGCTTATTGCCGAACACATCTTTTGGTTTTGACTGCTGGTTGGACAAAACAAGCAAGTCAAAGATTTACTGATCCAATGCTTGGAGCGGCAAAAGTACCAAAATATGCAAAGATTACATAACAGAACAAGCCTGATGGGCATTTTTCACATTTATGTATCTGTTCACCTCACATAGGCTCTCCTGTGGTGTGCTGAGAACGGTTTTACAGATCAATTCAAGGATCAATTCTTAATTCATTCATTTATTTTCATTCAGTGTTGTCACTAGTTCATGGCTTGTTTAAATTCTAGTGTTAACTGACATATCCACAACCATTACTATCCAGATATTTGGTCGGAAATGATCAAGCATAAGATGTAACCAGGAGGAGGTTACACTGAGACACACTGACAGGGAAAAAAATATGGAAAACAAAGAAGCGGAAGGTAATGACCAGCACTATTTGAAAGAACAGTGATGCAAGGATAGCAGAGAGTCTGGTGTGACTTGTTTCCCCCTACAGAGCTTATTAAAACACATACACACAAGCACACGCAACCTGTTCAGTGTTGATCATTACATTCGACAAAGTCCCGGTTAGGATAAATTGCATGAGCAGAAAAATACCAGGCACTGAACCACCAATAGTCAATATCTGACCCTGTTCGAAGAAGCACCCATGAGGGGTTTGGTTGCCCTTTTTTCCATCCAGACTTGTCTTTTGCCTCTAGTTTTGATCGGTGCAGTGACTGACCACTATTCTGGCATAGACATATTCTGGTCTTTGATGGGTGAAGGGTCCAATCCCCTGTGCAGTGATCATCATTGGTTTGCCCCATTTTTTTGCATAGAGGCCTGGCTTGACTTAGATAGATGGTGATTGTAGCAAACAGGCCCTCAGAAGACCGGGGGAGTGTAGACTCACAAAGAAGAAGATCAGTTGGCAAAGAAATGCTAAATTGAGCTGAACATGTTAAAAACATTCTGTCAGAGGAATTTAACAAAGTTATTTTTGGTCTGTCTAAAGCTCAAAGTGAAGTAAACACATTCTGATGTCTTTACACGCTGTAGGGTTGCATTAGAGTAGTTTGAGCAAATTCATGCCTGATATCAGCAAGATTTTTCATGTATTACAGCTGTGAGCAATGAGCGCAGTCATTCATCCTCGAGTGATAGATGGCAACCTTCATAAGACAAAAAGGATATATCTTTGAGAAATGAAACAATTGACCTTGCTGTGAATGTTTAGCAATAATACACACAATGTGGTCGAGATTTATTGACTGTCAACAGCACAACAGGGTTTTCACCCTAGATATGGTAACATGCCTTTCCTTTGCAAGCTTTATAGCTTTATACATTCAATCTATATATCCTTATATCTCTGAAAGGATATGTCAAACAAATGAGATCAACTTATGTGTTTATCAGGCAAGAGGCTCTGCCAAATAAAAAAAAAAAAACATATGAAAAAAGAACTACAGCACAAATTCTGTAAGCAAACCAGTGGAAAGCAAACTGTTCCACTGCTGGTCCTCAACAAAACATTAAAGGGATAGTTCAGTTTTCATTTTTAAAATGGGGTTTTTTAGTTACTTTTCCATAGTGAATGTATTACCTACAGTAGGCTGTGGGTGACATGCTACCAGTTTTGGAGAAGCAGCAGAATTAGTAATGTGGAAAGCCTTGCCTTGCCATTGGACAAGCCATTTTGATGGGAAACTGAAGTCGTTCTATCCATCTGTGCTTTTTTAAAGATGGCAGACCCAGCAATGTTAATCTTAACTCACAGAACACAGCAGTTCACAGTAGACAGAAGTTGAGGAAGCTGAAGAAGAGGTAAAGCAGCAACTCCCTTGTTTTCCATAGCAAAATTATTGCTTTTGTCAAAGTAGTCTGGTGGTTTCTGAAAGAAAAAAATATAAAATGGGCTCAGTTTAAAGAAATTGGCTGTTTGATGACAAGGTGAAGCAGTTTATTGCTAAAAATCCTACACCAGTCCTGCAGTAGCTTTTTAAAAAAGGGGTGGGTAATACACTGACTATGGATAAAAACCCAGTTTTAACAAAACATGCAATATCCCTCTAACCCTACTCTTGACAACACTTTCAGATGTAGCAGTTGTTCTGCTTTTTTTCTACTTAGCCAAGGAACTTTCCAAGAATTACATTTTGATATTGTTCGGAAGGTGATATCTAAGGAAACAACTCCAGGTATTTTAAATGTTACTCAAAGTGCTGCCAGGCAAGTATGATTTGACTTATAACAAGGATAACATAATAAACAAAAGAGCAACCATCTTTTTACTGCCACATCTGTAACAACCAGACAGAGAAAAAAAATATAAAAACATTCTACCAATATTGTAGAAAAAAAAATAATTCAAAAAAAGACAACAAATGTGGAGTGTTTAAAAACAGGGATGTCCAAGTCCTCTTCAGTGTTTTGAGAGAGAAGGTCATCCACAGTGAGTAGAATCAGTGGTAAGCAAAGACCAACTAACAACGTGGTTTGAGACATTTGATTTTGTTTTGAGCCACAGACTGGCGGACCCTTAGCAGAGCCCAGCCTTGGTATATACAAGTGTTTTTTGTGTGTCTTTTGTTATTGCAAGTTTGAGAAAAAATCTCCAGCATTTACAGCACCACTTCTTTTATTGTGGTCTGACACATAACCACTTACCTCATTATCAGACAGTGCATCTTAACAATGTAGTCAGCCTGGCTTTTGCCTTTTTTGGCTTATATTCAAAATGTCCATTTTTGTAAAAACAAGTTGTGTACACAATGAAGAACTAAAAACTGAATCCTCACAAATTCATGTTATTGGAAGCCAAGGATTATGTGTTGCAAGAGGAAGGGATTATAGGTGCCACAAGAGTGGCAACTTTACTGCTCTTACACCAAAAGTCGAGATAAAGAACTAGTGTTGCAAGGAAGTGTCAAGTTAATTGTTTTTATGCATTCTCCACCCTTGTTAACTGCCCTCAGTCTCAAGAAGTTATTAAGAAGTATTTTCAGCCTTTCAAATGACACACATGCATTGCTGTTTTTAGTTAGCCTGAGAACAAGAGAGACAACCCACCAAACCCAAGTCTTGAAGCTGTATGAATGAACAGTTTAACCAACGCGCCAACACAATAAGCAACTGTGGAGCCTGCTTTTTTTTTTTTAAACTCCTCAATTATTTATTTATTTTCAAATGTGGTCTCAAACTTAAGGAGCCCACTGAAACTTCTTGTAGTTGTGATAGAAAAAGTTGAGATACAAAAAAAGATGCCATTGCCTATTTAAAATTAGTGCATTGGAGGTATCTCCTCAAAAAAAATTCTTGTTCTTTTTTTCTGAGAGGATGAAAGCCCCTTCTAAAATGTCATTCTTTTAGTGTCTGCAGCGGAGTTGTCACTAAATCACTAAGAGCATGCTTGATTGCTAACACGGTGATACAATATCGTGTACCTCGACTTGTAATGACATCATGTTGTAACATCTTGACATGTTTGTTTTTGAGAACACAGTTTCTTAATTAGATACTGCCTAACATTGCACCAAAGCATCATGTTTTATCCTCTACAGCTAAACTGCACGGCTCACACATGTAAAAAGAATAATAGCTCAGACTAAGTGCTAAAGTCAAATGTTTACTTAAACAAGTCTAATCATATAAGCTAGACTGTAGAAGGAGAGTTAAAACTTAAAGTGCTGAGCACAAGTAGTAAAATATTGGTACAGTTAAAACTGTTCTCTTTTGGTATTAGTCCTCTACATCATATTAAGTACAGGGCCATGACAGGCTACAATTTCCAACCATCCTAACAAAAGGAGAAAGTAGGTAAAGAAAATAAATGAATGCTTTGATTTAGGTTATAAGGAGGGAAAGGTGAGTTTAGCAGTAGAAAAATACTTGATGGGTGGAAAGAAAAAGAGGGCTTTAAATTTCTTGCTAAGTGCCTTGGGACAGACTCAGTAGTGTGTAAAGACCCAGTTTTCTTAATTTGATTGCCTTTAAGCACTCCCGGTGCCCATGACTTATGGCCCATCTCTCTTTCTTTTTATGTTTGCTGTTGACAGAGAGCTGATCTGGCAGTGGCTCCCCTCGCCATCACATATGTACGTGAGAAGGTTATCGACTTCTCCAAGCCCTTCATGACGCTGGGTATAAGTATACTGTACCGCAAGCCCAACGGGACCAACCCAGGGGTCTTCTCCTTCCTCAACCCCCTCTCGCCTGATATCTGGATGTATATTCTGCTGGCTTACTTGGGTGTCAGTTGTGTGCTGTTTGTCATAGCCAGGTAACATGTCACTTCCAGTGATCACAGCCTCAAACGACGTCAGACATATGCTTAGCTGCCATCGCTCAGCCTCGCCCATTCGACTAACAGCAAGCTAATCTCTGTAATTACAGGATCTGCGTCATGAGCACACTGACTTGCACATAGTAAAAGATTACCACTCAGTGACAGTGCTGACAGTAATCAATGTCCTTTTAAAAAAAGCTTAGACTGAATGTCATTACTGTGTAATGGGTTTAAAGCAGTTTAACCAAGAAGGATCACATGAGTACTTGCCTTCTCAGTTATTATATTTTCATAAAAATGTATATTTGCTTGTGAAATACCTTGTTTCAGATTGGTACATGGCAAGGCTACCAGGTTACTTCAAGTCAATCTCTACTCACATTGGTAACAGTAATTAAATCAAAGGAGATAAAGACATAAACAAGAACAAAGATCTTAGTCAAAGATGCTGTAGGCCTATCAGCCGTTTAAGATTTGTGTGTATGTGTCTGAGAGAGTGGCAGAAAGGTTGTTCACTCATATGGATCTGTGCGCATAAGTGTGTGTGGGAGATGTGTTGAGCTCAATGTGAACACTGCTGCCCCTTCTCCCACCTTTCCCTCACTGTCCCCAGTGTCTCAGATCATGCTGTCTTTTCTTTTCTCTTGTTTCCTTCACCTTGCTTCAAACTCATCGATGACTCAGAGATATTGCTTGTCTCCAGCCACTAGCAAATACAAAAAGATGTACGTGTTTAAAAGTAGCCGCTTTATTTGAATTCTCAGACTCACCAAAAAAAACAACTTGTTGGAAAGGTTAAGGGTCACATCTGATTCTACCACTGAAACCTTTGCTTAGGATGACTAATTTTTCTGTGCTCGTTGTCATGATTGTCCCTTGGGTTCATAACAGCAGTGAATCCATGAAGACATTACTAAATATATATCTTGGCTACTTTGCTTTGTTAGGCTTCTGAAGAATAAATAACCATTAGCTGTCAGATGTCAAAATCTTCTTGAACCATCAGAGCTTGTCTTTAAAGTTATTTTTAAAAGTTGGTTTGGATTACTGTCTTACTTCTACACCAAAGTTCTCTCATAAGTGGGGCTGTGACTTGCAATTTCAGGTATCTCACAGCAGTTCATCTCTGACACTTAAGTTTAGATGTTGTTGCTTTACAGAGACACAGCATCTGGAGGGGGAGAACTAAAAAGTTTAAATACATTACTCATATGCCTTATGTGAACATATCTTAAGATGTTAAAGGCTGTAGAACTTGTCTGAATTGAAACTTATGATGCTAGTGATGGAAACTGATTAAATCGTACAGTGGGCTTACAGAGAGGCCACGCTAAGCTGGTGATGCAGTTGTTCTGTGTGGGAAGCATGAGTAGAGCATTATACTGATGTAAAATATGAAGCCATGATTAAAAAAAAATGATGTACTTATTATAACTGTGCTCGAGATAAAAACATTCTATAAATCAGAGGTTTTTTAATCAGTATTTTGTAAAGTTTTAACTTCTTTGCTCTGTTAGTATCACCAAGGCTTATTGTGATGTACCTTAAACATGCTAAAAGAAAACCTTTTGTGGGATGGTAGGTGTTGAATCTGTCACAGATAAGAGCTATGCTGTAGCAGTAGTTTGGTGATGCAGCAAATATCAAGAATACTTTGACTAGTGAAATGATACAACACATTATTTGTACCAGTTATCTTTCCTTGTGTCTCTACCAAGATAAATCCTCCCAGGAGATAAAATGAGCCTGACTTGCTCAGTGGATCTGATGGCTCTTGCCGTTTGAAGCATGGTGAATAAAAGAGAAAGAAAAGTACATGTTAACTTTAAAACTTTTGGGAGACATTGGCTTTCTTGCAGCCATGACCCGACAGTTTAACTGTTAACACATTCGTGTTTTCTGATGTTACTGGCAATATGATCATACAAGAGAATAAAAAGCGGCAACTGTCATCTAAGTTGGCTCAGAATATGCACCTATCTGTATTTAATATCACATTAAGTGCTTGTTTGGGTAAGTGTATTAATTCCCCCCTCACTTTATTCCTTCTTTTGTCCTGTACACATAAATGCATGCTGGGTTACAGTTGCATGTTATTGCTGTAAGGTGTAGCATATACAAGTCTCACAAAATTTCTTGAAATGAGAAGTCTTAAAAGCAGATTACATATTGTAAACAGAAAATGGAGAGATTAAAGCTTCACCATGACAGGATTTAAATCAGTTTAAAATGTAGCAAGGCATGAGTCTGAAAAAAAGAGTTTGTGTAGCTGAGCTATCATAGAAGTGTATACTTGAAATATCTTCTGACATTCTTCCCTGCGTTGTATGCAAGCATGCACATAGTTTTCTTATTTGTAATCCAGATTGATACTTTCACTCTGATACAGTTGTGGTAAATTTAGTTGTGGTGCTCATTACAGACATTCAGGCTGTTGTTTTACCAGAAGGAGTGTTGCTGTTGTTAACAGAGACAATCCAAAAGACCCTTATGTGAAAAGTTTGCACTGAAAATACCCTCTCCACAGGAAATACGCCCTATTCCATATTTACTGTTGTCAGATCTGATGCCTTTAGGCAGGAAAAGTGACCTCTAAACCCTCACAAATCATAGATAAAAATGTATTTTTTCATCAGCCTTTGCTGTGGCAGACATTTGGTTAATTGTTAGCACAAATGTGTATTAAAGTTACGAGCATATGTAGGCTCAGAATTTGACATTAGTTCATGAGCCATTTTGTTAGGCAAAGAAATATTAAAGATCATTCAGGTTAGGGATCCAAGTACAGGTTTAAAGATGAAGAAGCACTGTCTTGATGTTGGGATTTTTCCCTCACCCCTCCCCCAACCACAAGAAACAAATTAGAAAATGACTGTGTCCCCCATATCAAAGTCATAGTCTCTGTTGTAGTTCTACCGCACCATCTCAACAACACTGAAATATGTTTGTCTTTGCACCTGACAGATGAGTTAAAATGTATCTAAACAAAAGAGGTTTGCATCTCACTTAAAAGTAAATACAGAGTTGTGTGAAATGTATTTCTTTAAGCTTCTGTTCAGATAGGATTTTAGTCTGTTAAGAAATCAAACTCATTTCACAAACCTTTGTGAGACCAAACTGTCTGGCACATTCTTTGGACAGACACGATCTAATATAAGGATTAGTTCCACTGTGCATTTATAATACTGTTTATATTTGTGTGTGTACACATTACACATTTTATCTATGTATGCTTGTGCTTGTGCTGTACTGGATGACTGACTGGTTGTATAAGTGAGAGACTGAGAGAGGCCCAATGCTAGGACTGATGTGCTAGAATTAGATCAGGTTCATTTTGTTGTCCAAAGGCCTTTACAACATGGATATAGTCCTCAAACCACATGATTTCTCTTATATATCCTCTAACAACATAAACAGCTCTGCTACTGCTTCTAGCACAGCTGATAAAACACATGAATAAAAACAACCTCTTAGAGTCTGACATTTGATAAGGCCTGTGCATTATCACCCTGTTACACTTTTAATCTCCAACTCCCTACATCCTACACATTAAGCCTATTTCCTTAGAAAGAGTGAGAAGCAGAGGTAAAATTGTGTGCAAAATTTTTTCTTCATTTAAATACTCTTGACTCATAATATTGACATCTGGTTCTCGCCTGTCCTAATCAGTTTTTTTAACATGTGCTCACATTAAAGGCACAGCCCTCAACAAGTGGTCGATATTGTCCAATAAATCCCATTCAGTCAATTATGATGAATATTGAGGATAAAATCTCAGATGGAGTGAACAAATAAAGTAAAACAAAGAACAAATAAAGTAAAACAAAGAGCTTCCTTCTCAAAGGGATTACAACAAAACAAAACACTTATTTTTTCACTCTTGAATCTAACAAAGACCAAAGATGGTTATAATAACAATTTTAATGTTATTAGGCCTTCAACAGAAGCTTTCCTAAAAGATCTCCTGTACAAATAAATGTGTTCCAAGAGTAAGCTCACTATAATGATATTAATGCAATCTAATGCTCTCCTGCAATTGAAATAAATCAAGCAAGATGAAACATTTTTATCTGGTACATCACATTTCACAAGCACAGGAATAGTGAGGACATAAGGCAAAGAAATAAAGCATATAAAATTACAAACTACAAGAGCAGGAACCATTTAAAATTACATTTTTCCCTAAAAAATTGTGTTCACTCTTTCTGCATCTTTGTTTCCAAATTTTAGATGCTTAATGAGTTCTCTGTGTGACCTCTTCAAAAGCCTTGCAGTAGCTAAAAAATGCTGGAAATAAAAGGCAAATTCAAAAACACTGAAAAAAAATTGCATCAATATAGCACCTTATAGAAGTTTTTAACTCTCAAAGCTCTTTACAACACATTCCAGTTTCACCTGTTTACACACAAGCATGAAACACTGTCAGAGGCTGCCATGCAAGTGTCAAACTGCTCATCAGTACCAATACAATGCTCTCTATTAAAAGCTTTCCACAATATTTCTATGCTAACATCAGTGGCAAAGCCATCAGGAGTAAGTTTAGGCTTAGTATTTTTTCCAATATTTTGACGTATAAACTGGTAGAGCAGCAGTCACCATTACAACATTATTTGAAAAAAGATCAACAGAAATTTTAAATATAGTAATCTGATCCTCTGTCGTTTGCTGGAGGATGTTAAAAACAATTGTCAAAGCTCAAGTGTAGACACATAAAGTCTGTCAGCCTGGAATAGAGAAACAGGACCATTCTGACTCTGTTGACTCATCTTTCCTGACATTGGCGTTATCATGCGTATCATCTTTGGGGTTTTCTGCAGCTTGACCCTGCCCCGGCAAAAGATAAAAGCCTCGCATTGTTTCTGCGCTGCTGGTGAATTCCTCAGTTTTTCGTCTGAGCTTATCTCTGCACTGACCTTGCACAAACTTTCTCCCTCTGCAGTACAGATGACCTGAGATAATGTAAGGGCAGTGTAATTGGATCAAAATGACAGCACACAGGCCAAGCAGTTAAGCTGCGTTTTCTTCTGTAAACACCATTGGTTTAGCATTCCCTGACCCAACTAGCAGCAGCAGCAGTCTAGTCAGCCACTCCTGTTATCTAGCTGACAGCTTCACTCATCTATGTTCACAGAAAGCAATAATTGGCTTTTCACAATGTAACTTGAAGAAACACACAGACCTCTGCACAAATGATTGGGTCACATAGTCACATACACCACATCAAGGTCGCAGTTCAGCTGAACTCAATTTGGCTTGCAAATTGACAAGCAAGCAAATCTGGGGCAAATTGAGTGAGCTGACTGATTGATTTAAGGCCAGGGATTCTCCTAAAGCAGAAACAAAGGGGAAACTCAGAGGTCCTTGAGCTACACTACACAATATCCTCCAGAGTGTTGTAGGGGTGAAAAGGAACACTACTGCCAACCACATTATAATGGTAAAGCCCATTAGTCAATGACAGGGGACAGTTATGATGCTGTCATTTTATCGATACAGCCATACATCTTCATATAGAGTAGTGTATTGCAGTATTCAATCCAGTAGAACAGTATTTTCTCCAAAGGACAATGGATCAAAATGTGGTGCTATAGCAGTTTCATCTGCATTATACGCCATGCAGATGTTACATCTACTCTAGGATATCATTTTTGACTTCCAGCACAGTGGAAGGGACCACACTTAAACAAGTCTGCATTATGCATTGCAATTTGATTAGTCAAACCCTTGTGTCTGTTAAACAGCTTGAGTCAAGATAAGGCCCTGGTTCCCTCTATCTACTCCAGCGCAAACCAAATCAGGTCAGGATGCTTAATTGTAGACCAATCAACCTTTACTAATGTAATGTCACTTTTATTTAATATGAATAAATGAAAAATCTCTCTGCTTGAGGAGTGAGTCGAGTGAGGGGGAGTGCCGGGCCAGCGTAGGCATGATGGGAATGAACCGTTTGATCTGCTGAATATTAATGCTCCACCAAGATTATAAGGATTATTAGTTCTTTTCTTGGCTGACAATGGAGTTATTTTCAGACCCCATTGATTAAATTACTGAGGGAATTGCCTTTGATATGAGCACTCCTACGCAAGTAGTCACTTTTGGAATATGAGTGGTGTTAATTCTAGCCCACTCCTCAAGTATTGTATGTTATCAGAATTTGAAAAAAAATAAAACAAGAGAGAATCATATGAGCTATCATTTGAGGCTTTTTTAACTAATAGATTTTTTGGGTAAAGACAACCAAATAAACATCTTGCAGTAATCCATGTAATAAACTCTTAATTTACTAATCCAATTAAAAGGATAGCAGTCTGAGGTACGTACATGAAGCTAAGTAATGCTTATTGATGTAGAGTTCTTAGGCATTATTTGCTGTGTCTCATCTCTGGATATGACTAACTAACCTTTGTTTTCTCTCCCCAGGTAGGACCACAACTCTTGGTCTCTCTCATTGTCTACCCTTGTGTCCTTATGCGTAAACATATGTGTGTGTTTTCTCTGTTAACTGTCACAGGTTTAGTCCCTACGAGTGGTATAACCCCCACCCTTGCAACCCTGACTCGGATGTAGTGGAAAACAATTTCACCCTGCTAAATAGTTTCTGGTTCGGAGTTGGAGCTCTCATGCAGCAAGGTAGACGCCTCTGCCTGCCCCCTTTTCTCTAGCACAAGTCCCACTTTTTTGCTGGGGGTAAACCTTGCTCTTTGACCAGGCCCATGACCATGCATGGGGGCCTCTGTGCATGATGCTAGATGCCTCATTAGTAGAGTCCAGCAGGATGGACTGAGTAGGGTTTGAGGGATGTGAACAATGAATGAGGATGGTGTTCCTGCATGCTCCCCTTCTCCAAACTCCCTAACTACCCTCCCCTCCTTCTTCTCTCATTCCCCACCTATTCACAGTCATATGAGAAAGGTAAGTGTACCAACTCAGACCACCTGCAATGGAACAAAAGGATGATACTGACTGAAAATGCGAACTTAGCAGCTTGCCCTGCCTGTTTGGTTCTATTTCTTCCTGCCAAACCAATGCCATATCTTCTCAACTAGTTTGCATCTCTTGAGACTGAGGAAAAATAAACCTTAACAGGAAATGGAATGCAATGATAGTTTTGTGACCTATTCCTTTACAATGCATGTTTCTCTGGAAGATATGTTTCTTATTAAAATAAGAGTTTGTATTGAAACAATTGAAAATGCAACAAAGTCAAAACGGATAGATAATTTTATACCATGGAAAGCATGGAGTGTCAGTTTTTGTAACTGCATCAAATAATGCAAATAGAGAACAAGCCGTAACTGCTAAAGTCAAAGCTGATCTAAGGAGTCAGATCAACCAAATTACATAAAAAAAACCCAAAATAAATAAAAACTCCCTACTTCAAGTGGTATCTAGCCAAGCAGATAGTTTGGTGTTACATTTCCAGATTTTGAACATCTGTCTCTGGAATTGATGCCTCCACCCAATACAAGGGACAAGAAAGAATATTAATTTTTCGGTGCTCACAGTATTGAAATAATATATAAAACAAAAAACAAACAGCCATTATAATTTTAATCCCATCTACTAGTGTGATTGTTTGGGACCAAGGACACAGACACATTTACAGTGCAGAGAATGGGGGAATGGAGGTGGAGAGGTTAGGAAGGTTTGCTGGTTGAGCCAGAGGGAAGAGGGGGCGAAAGTAGATGGCAAAGGTGGGCCTCGCTGAACAAGCAAATGAGGGTGGCGTGGGCAGGCAGGCAGAGCAGGAGGTGAGCAGGTAGGAAGGCATCAGATGATACACTGTAGCTGACACTGAGGGCATGCTTAAGGGTAGGCAGAAAGCCAGGAAATGGCCCACTGTAACACATAAGAAAAGACAATGCCTCTCACCTCGTCAACATAAAGGATCTTCTAATACCTCAAATGCACCTGGAGAAGACCAGGGTTGTAGAGAGAGCTAAAAGTAAGGGAAATTCAGCTGTAATTTAGGCTGGAGTGTTTACTAGGTCGCAACACCCCTTTAATTGAATATCTTTACTGACTGGACAGCTGATCTGAAGGGGGCACTAAATGGTTGGTTTGTGGTTGTGATACAGAGGACCAGGAAAACAGCTTGTGGAACAGTATGATGGCACTGACAGAAGCTGTTTATAGTCCTTAATAAAATAAAAATGTCTAAATCAGAAATTTTAAAAAAGTGTCGAGTATTTCTCTGCTCTCTCAGAAAGACAATCAGCCAAGTCAATTTAGAAATTTAAATTAATTTTGTACTTGTGCTTTTGTATGGGCTTTCAAACTCTAGCAAGATCTTTACATTATTGTTTGTATTAATAGTTTGTTGCTAGGTGATACAGCTGTACAGCATGTCATAAGTAAGTGACATCACGGAAGACTGACACTACGGAACCAGGGAGTTCTCATTTAGCAACTTTGACATCTTTGTTCATGCATTTTTTCCTTGCATCTCTCTCCCATATCCCACTATGAAGAAGCAAAGACACCAGAAAGAGAAGCTAGCAAGAAGAGGAGTGAGAAGACATGCAAGCAAAATGAAACACGCTCAATTAATAATATAAATCTACACAAGGAATAGTACTCAAAACTATACTTAACTCAAACCTCTGTCTACCTCTGGAGGCAAATTATCAAGTCCCTGAATGAGACCCAAAGTAGAAATGCTGCAGAGTTGATGATGGACAGCTGGTAGAGTAGTTCAGTGGTTGTGCGTGATCGGCAGGGATCCAGGTGCCAGGAGAGTCAAAGAGGGATTACCACAACCATACCTCTCTCTCACACACACACACACACACACACACACACTCACATACTCGAAGGAGCACTGTAAAAACAGAGAAGGGGGAAACGCAAATTAATGACACAATGATAATCATGACCATTCCCTTATTGCAAAATTTGAGCACAATTAATCACTCAAATTTAAAATTTATATACTGCTGACATGATTTACTTTTAAAAAAACAACACTGAAACAATAATTATCTTAACGTTGTGCATCTCTATTTCATTTTTTTTTCCACAGGTGGTGATTTTTACGAAAGCCAAGAGCAGCCATAGTTGCTATCTTATTTTATTCTGTTATCTCATAATAACGAGGTAAAAAGCTGTTATTAAGTGATAATGCATTAATTTATCACAAGATACAATAAAAAAGATAGTACCAACCATGGTCGTCCTCGCCTTCCATAAGCTTTACGACTTTCTTTATGTAATTTCTGTAGTTTCTTATAAAATTAATGAATAAATGATTAAAAAAAAAACTGAATTGGTAAGATTTTAGACAAAAGAGCTACATGATGATGTTTTAGATCACTTACTTAAAGGAAAAAAAATGTTATTTGCTTCAGTGGGTTGAAGCTTAAACTCAGAAGGAACTCTGAGAATGCAGACCTTTGCCAGGGCCAAAGTCTACCCCACTATATGCAAGCAAAATCACTTTATATTTCTAGATATATTTCTAAAACTAAGAATGATGTCAAATATGGTTGTAGAGTAGCTGAAGCCTTATTGTCTCAGCTGATTGTTTAATATGTACTTCTCTATTTAAAATTATACATATTAATGCATACTTATAAAAAATATTATTATTAATATCATATCAAAATAATGTACATTAATAAAAATATCAAACGCTTATGCTGAAATTACATAATGCACTTGGCAGTCTTAGTTTATCCCTCTTCTTCTCTCTGGTGGAGTTAAATGCAAACAATCTAAATTTGGACATTATTATGACCATTATTAGCTGAACTTCGAATTAAGAACTTTACCACTATACTACTACTGAATATTATGTGGCATGTGTCCTTTTTTCAGACAAAACCAAATCTTGTACTGTAAAAATTTATTTGTGCTCCCCCTGTGTAATTTCAATCCATTTGAAAATACTATGAGTACTTTAATGGCAACTACATCCCTCTTCTAAATTTTCTGAGTAACACTAAGAACAGACCAACAAACAAAACTAACTAAAAATATACCATAAACATTTAAAATTTATTGAAATCAATGGCACATCTCTTTTCAGAATAAGAGGTGCAGGTACTCGAGGTATTACACAAAACAAAACATTTCTTCTTCATTTAGCTGCTATTATGCCGTTAGCCATTATGTTTGTAAGAAGGGTGAATTTTAAGAGACAGATAGCTCAAAACTTGGATAGGTAAAAAATAGATAAAAGCAAGACTATACCAGAAGAGGTAAGTAATGTTTTTGGATGAACTGACCCTTGATGCCTTCACACATTTCCATCGTTCAAAGGATTTAATAACTAATAACTTATTTCTTGCTGGCTGGTTGCACGATTTCTTACACTGCATGCCTTCTAATGTCCCCAAATTAGCTAATGATTTTTTTATCCAGATTTTTGCTTATTTGAATCCTAAGATGAAAAAATTCTTTAAATAAGTTGCAATAAAAAATATTTGTTTGATGACAGACTTGATGCATTAAGCATGTTTTTACTTTACAATAAATGTTAAAGATTTATGTAAACGTCATGCATTTTATCTTCTAGATACAGTCTAGACTAGTGTTTTTTCTTTAAATTCCAGAAGACTAGATGTGTAGGTTTGACCAGTTGAGAAGATGTGGCTGAGGGCCAAAAAGCTGTGGGATTGGAGTGGACAAACACACAGTGTCTGCATGACACCGTGTTGGTCTGCACTGTAGAGAGGTCCCCCTGCTCGGGGGCTTGCCCCACCCCCCCCAGAAAACTGTGGGATGTGCTGTTTGGTCATGACGTTACCTTGGGTACATGACAGTCAGCCCCAACCAGGCTCTGTTTGGGTCGACTTGATTCTCTGAGTGGGTTGTACCTATTTTCTTTTTTGGTTTCCAAGGTGGAACTGGCTAAGAAGCTTGAAACTGGTAACATGTTCCACTTTAAAAACCTTTGTCTGATAGCCATCATGGGTCCAACACAGAACAAGCAGAATCCACTGCTCACAGTACTGATTAATGTGTGATTGTTTTCATGCCTGCTATACCTTTATTTTTTCTTCTTGGTTGTGGTTTAATGAATGGACAAAGTGGGTGGCTGGTGGTTATGCAGGGTGATTTTAATACCATGGTTGAACCATGCCTGTGTAAATGGATAATGATTAATGGAGGCAAAACATAAAATGCACTTTAGAAGAGGAGATTCTATGACAGGTATATATATAAAGTTGTTTTTTATATGTAGTAGCAGGATCAACAGACCCAGGAGGGCCCTCTGTGAGATTCCTATTTAGGAGACCCTTTTTGTCCTTTACATTTTTGAAACAATATAACAATTCCAATCATTTTGACACCAACATAAAACTCTCTATATAAGGTGATCATTAAATATCATAATATTATGCTGACAGTTACACAGAAATTAAGTGCATGTTTTACACTGTGCAATGAGTGATAATGCACAAGTGTGTTAGCTCTGGTAGTTAGAAAAAAAATGATTTCAACAAATTTTTATGTGTTTTAGAATTAAAATGCATTGAAAATTTTAAGACACACTTAAAGGGGTGTTAATGTGCTAAAAAAATAGCTGTTGCATCATGGATGTTGCATCATTGCCCCATTATTTAAATCCATTCAGCACAGTGCTCAAAATCCATAAGTTGTTACCATTTAACCCTCTAGACCCCAAGTGCCATTTTACTATAGTGCCAAGGAGTGAACATCTTTTTAAATTATTCCTTGTGAATGAAAAATGGAAAATAAAGTCTAAGCTTTGTTATGTAGAAGCCAGCTAAAACTGAAAATACACATCATAATGTTAAGATGTGTTTTTTTCACTTGAAAGTTTGAGAAGTGTCTGCCCGCTCTTTATAAATCTTATGAATGTTGTACTATTATGCTGCGAGAGAGATTCTGACCCAACTTGCATTGCTGAAAACAACGAAGAATTAAGAGCTAGTTTAAGAGTAAGTGAGTGAGACCTTGGTGACTTTTCAACATACATTAATTCATTTTTTCTCATATAAGTTATCAAGGACATCAGCTGCAAATCATCACAATTATGAAGAAACAGAGACATTCTTAGTTGAAGCGATTTACTTGAAATCACTTCAAATAATCATTTAAATGTCTTTTATCATAGTTATGTTCAGTAGTTGTATTGTCTTTGTTGTTTTATCTGACCTTTTTTCACATTGGTTTATAATCAAGCTTGGACTAAAAAGCTACACATGCCACTTATTTGGTACCAAAAAAAGAGGGCAAATGGTTTTTGAACAGCCTACGTTTTGCTTAAATTATAAAGGAAAATGCTAATTTAATTGAGGATTCATCTGCAATAATATGAAACATAAAATTAGATCTATAGGGTTCACAAGCAAGTTTCAAATGAGATAATCTCTAGAAAAACTCATGTATACCTGGGTAAAAATGTGAAGGGAACCCTGGGAGCCAAGTCCCCCTATCAGCCTGTCAGTCCCTCTCCATTACAATATCAATAGCAGTAGGCTCAAGCTTCAGTTGGCTGTCATGTCTTTCCTTGCATGCTCCCCCTACAAGACAGCTCACTCAGGGGACTGTGAGAAAGAAAGTTTGATGAAAAGTGAGTGCAGATTGAGTCTCTCACAAAGGGAGTGGAGCACAGAGTTCTTAACCTCCTATCTTCCTGACTCTTTATCAGCTTTTCCTCTGAGTGAATGTGAGAAATCCCTGCTTTCAATTGCTTAAGCTGCTTGAGTAGAATGGTCTTGATATAACCCAGACCCACCTTCTTTCACCCCGATAACAAACCTCCCTGCTTTACTCCCATTCTACAAGCTTATGTATGCTACTTTATCCTCTGCATATATTCTGCATAAAACTCCCA
>JAUZTA010000030.1:25995125-26008130 GCA_034780835.1 Ctenochaetus striatus
TGCATTTAAAATACAGACCACTCAAAGTCAAGCAACATTTTGTTTTGAAATGAGAAATGTGTGGCTTGATCATGTTAGCTGCAGTTTTTAGAGTTGCTTCATCAGGCAACAACAGGATGAAGCTGTTTTCTTTCAATTGTGTTCATTATTTACCTTTGTGACTGTGATGGTAGCAAAGTTCATTCACTGTCTTGCTCTGTCACAGCATTGAGGCTTGCTGGGTAGGTACAATCATATCATGAGTTTGTAATAAAAAAAGGTATGTGTTATCACTTTTTGCCTAATGTTCTTTCTGCAATATATGTGGCTTAAGCTGAAAAGCATTGCACTGAATGCACGATGAGACACAAAACACTCAATGAACCTGCCAGGTAACATACATGTAGCAATAAATTTGGTGGGTTTAATGACTGTGAGTAACTGCGTAATTAAGTACTAATTAAAGTAAAAGTTTGTCATAGAAATTACTTACTAAAAGACCGTCCAGATAACATTAGAAGTTTTGTGCAAGTGTAGCAATTGAACACACCATTTCCCATATAATTAGTAACAAACTGCACAGTTCCTTTGGGAAATCGCTGGGGAACTATTCTAAAATCTGACCTGTAAAATAAAAAGTCCCCAATAAGCCTGATCAACCAACCTTTGCAAAATATTTCATTTTTTTAAAGATTGTAAAGAAAGTATGCAGAAACCAGAGGTGCTCTGACAATATAGTGGATGCTAAGGTTGTGAAGTTCAGAGCTTGATGATGCAAATGCCTGTCTTTAGTTGGATTTAGTTTCCAGATCATGACAGGAATTTGAGAGTTACGGTGTGTTTTTTCATTTCACCCTGGATGTCATTCTCCATTTTTATTATCAGTGTGAGCATTTTAAACCTTTTTATTTTGATTATGCCATCTTTCACCAGATAACATGATAACAGGTCATAATCCTCAGTGCTGAAGCTGTCTGTAAATATAACCAGTAATATAATTGTAGATCAAAAAGTGGAACAAAAATATGATCCTACCGTTGTGTGTTTTATAAATTGGGTCATGAACAGTTTTATGAAATGCTGTAAACTGTAAACTGTATAAACTTGAGGCTATTTTTGTGTGTTCATGCTGCAAAGCATCCCTCAGGGTAACCCATGTGGAGAAATACTTAGCAAAGAAAATCCTGGGGCTATCTCCAGCAGCAGAGTGTAACATAAATAGAGGGATGAATAGGGAGGGTGGCACATTACACGTTGTGTGTGTGGAGGTGCAACATTTGATTATGGGGCTCAGCAGCAGATTGTCATAATCCTGTTACAAACGCAGCAAGAAGAAAAACTGTGGTTAAGTACCTGTAGAATTACAACTGACAGACAATTTAACATGATGACCTCATGCAAAAGGCTGCTCTAAATCATACAGATTCACAGCAAGGAGATTGTAAAATAGTTCCTACAGAGTTTAAGCCCCCTACTAATGGGGTTTTTGAGAAACATGTTTTCTCAATGAATGTGAATAAACCTAGTTTAAAATCAATGGTTACTTGAAAGATGCTTAATTTGAATGTAAAATGAAACATTGGATTTCTTTGTCTGCCAAGAAATTACTAAAACTTACAAGATTAACTGGAAGGTAGGACAGTAAAATCAAACTAAAATTTTGGTTTTATTGTAGTTTTAATATTAAAGTGATTTATAATTGCAGATGGCGTTCTGATACGGTCTTTCACATCAGCAATGAAAATGTATATGCACATATACTGTGTTGATTTATTAGATTTGACTGTAGTTTATGCAAACAAGTTTACAATCAAAGCAGCCTGTGCAGCAGAAGACTGAGCACTCATGATACATCTAGCTACACTTGTATTACAAGGCATTATTCGGTGGGCTGTGTTCAGTCCTGCCTGTGTTTGTGAAAAAGGAAGTACATGGGATATATTTTTGAACAACTTCCCGTCAGTTTTTAGTGATATAAGAAATGTGTTTCAGTATGCTTTGATATGGGACATGGTCTCTATTTGTAGAATAAAGCATTACTAAAATGTCCACTTATAGACAAAAAACAGATCGTCCATCTCTCAACCCTTTTTGATTTTCTCACCCTGTCTGTCTCATCTCTAAGTTCACTGTTTCTTGCAAAAGACTTACCTTTTAAATAAGAGCTGATAGTTACATATATTTTTTTTTCTTTAAAAAAACAGCTTACTGTTGTAGTTTTTAGGCAATGTTACTCAAACAGGAAGGTTTATTTAGGGACTATATTTTTATGGTGGATAAATCCACATTGGGTGCTCTAGTGAATAATTAGGGCAGCAGGGCCAGTAATGAAGGACTGAATCCAAATGAACTACAGTTAGAATATATTTGAATCAAAAATACTCTACTGTTTACTTTTTGCATACAAAAGGCAGAGATTTGTCTTTTTTGGGCACAACAATACATGATAAAAAGACAGTGTATGACTCACATTACACATCTCTTTTATCCCATAAAAAGTGATAAGATATGGAATACATAAACAATCCATGGGTTGAACTTATTGATTAATTTTCATTATTAAAGACAGGATAAGTCAGTGCAACAGTGCTGTTTATTTATGTGAACTCCGTGGCAATACTTTGGATACGCACAACAAACTTTTTAGCAGGATGCATTGTTGTTTTGGGCCTTTTCATATGAGTTGTTTGCTGAAATAAAATACATAATATTATATGTGTCTTTTGAAAACTTTGTTGTGTCTAGTTGTGTCCCATAATGACGGTTTCACTGGATACCTGTGAGAATACATGACAGTCTGTATGGTAATTTACCCTTAATTCCCAATTTTACTCTTGTATTTATCCATGCAGCAACTGTAAGGAACCTTTAGTTTGGTGTTTGTTGGTGTGTGCTATAGAGTATCGGTTTCACACCAAGACACTTTGTTTCAACCTCAGCACTCAGCACCATAAAAAGAAAGTTGAAATAGTTATAGTAATTTTCATAATCTGACCTGGCAGCAGACATCATTTAAGTCAAGAATAACTGTATTGAAAAAGTCATCTCTCTTAGTCTCAATTGCCTATGTAGATCATATTTCAGCATCAGTATGAAACTTAAAGTGTTCCATAATCAGTCATGTTTCTTGTGGTGCTTTTAAATAGTTCACAGGTTGTTAAAATCATCCTAATACTCATTGTCTGACTCTACCACACATCCTGCATTACCTTTGTATTGTTTCATTGTGTTTACATTTAAGTGACGTACTCAAACTCAAACCTGATAATCACCGTTTTAGACTTAATGTCTTGAGCCTTTTTCTCATTGATTATTAGGCCAGCATTCTGGATTTTTCCCAGAACATTTTTAAGTTGCTGAAGATGGTCCCACTAAATTGCACTGTAAATCATGTCATCATCCAGATATGCATCTGCTGGAACAGTCGTGCAAAACAATGCAAGTTCACCCCTGAATGTTACAGGTGTTGCATGAAATTCCTAATTTCCTCCATGTAACTAACATCAGGAAGATTTTACACAATATGACCACTTTTGGTCACACCACCGCTTTTTCATGGGTTGGTTTTGTTACTCTTTGATCACCACTGACAGTTGAGTCTTGTAATAAAGCAGTTACTGTAGCAGAGGCTTAAACCCTATGCTTTTCTTAGCATGTTCTTCTTTGTCACTTTCTTAGCTATCCTATTGAACTGATTTCTGCCTGGTTACCCGGCCTTGTTCACATCTTGTGCTCTTCATCTGGTCTATTTTCTTCACTGTTTCTATTTCATTAGGGCCTGCAATGCTATGACTGCCACCAAATGCTGCACAAGATGATGGCTGATAGTGTTGGAGGGAAGGATTGACCAGCAAGCTTAAGTAGATGTTGTGTTTAGACAATGTGCTCAGTTGGCCACCATAAAGAAAAAACTAAAATTTGTCACCAAATGAAAAAAAATATGTATTCCATATACTTCAGCATGGGACCCAGAACGTCAAGCAGAAAATGAAATAGGCTTGTTTTTTCCCAGCCGGCCATACCTTGCCACCTTGTGTCCTTGGCCAGTCAGGGATGGTCTGTGGAATTAATGCTAATTTGTCGCGGGTGGCATCAATCTCCCCTTCTGTCCAGATCAATGAAAAATTAAATTAATTTGTACTTTGAGGGGCATTTAAGTTCACCCTCTCAAGATGCATACATATACACACAGTGATGTTAATCAACAATACTCCCCTCTTTGGAGCTAATGAATATTATAGCAGGACAATACTTTCAAATACATTTTAGAGATAAAGTCCCCTTCTCTGTCCTAAAGGGTCATGTAGGTTAGGTAAGAAGTATAGAAACCCTGTATAATTATGCAGAACTTAATACAAATAAACATGCAAACAGCAAGAGGTGCACCCCTCTCTAAACATGCATGCTTGAGTAAATTACCTATCCAGAATGGAGACTGTGAATATGTTTTATTTGTTCCAAAAATTCATTCATTTTTTTTAAACTACAAAATATTCAAACTTCTTTAAATGGAAATGGTCACATTGATAGAAATGATCTATAATCTGCAAATCCAGTCTAAAATAGTCAGCACCTGCCTTTAAAAATATAGCTGTACACTCTTGAGAAATCAAGCAAATGTCCTCCCGCAGCTGTGAGTGTTTGCAAGGTTGTTTGCTGCTCTCTGTGTATGCTCTGCTGGTCAGCCACAGAAGGTAATTTTAGTGACGGTTTTGCTGTGTGTGAAAACAGTGGAGGTAGGCTATATTTGCTTTGGGTGATTGCATTTCCTGACTGATGTGCTCGTTTTGAAGGCTCCCTACAGTATGTGTGTGTGTGTATGTGTGCCTGTATGCATTTTCCTGTTTGCTTTTGTGTGTATGCATGCATGCCTAGCTGACACAAGACTTGAATAAGGCACTCATGCACATTGGCACATTGCATAAATTTCACTTGCACTATATATATAAGATATGTGCTTTTTTTATATTAAGCTGCATGTGCCAGTGTGTTTGTCATTGAAAAGAAAAGGTAGGCTTAGGTGAACAGAAAGGAAAGGTGGTATTTGCCTGTGGCAGCTTGTGCACCACACAGATTGTCCATACTGAAGAGAAGAGGGGTGTTAGCATTATTACTCCCTGGTGGGCCATTCACATGCAGTCGAAACAAGGTATTTAAATTGCTAATCCTACCCTTTTAGTACCCTTTGCCATATGCAGGCTGTATTCCCTTGTAGCCTGGCCACTTAGCATATATTTCATTGACTTGAATGGAGAGTAGGTGTCGGCCTGCATTAGTACTTGGACCCTGATAGAGCCATAGTACTCAGTGCTCCGTCCCCTGGCAGCTCCCTCAGCTCTGTAATGGACAGACTTAGACCACAAAACTTTCTTTACTACAGTAATAAATTCTCCAGGCACACAAGATCCATCTTTGTTTTACAACAGTCCTCCATATGTTTAAATATTGTCCTGAGAATAAACAGAATTTGCCAGCGAAGGTTTCATGTAGTTAACACATCATTAGCAATGACTAACAGCTGGTAAGTGAACTAAGCACCTTTTAATATGCACAAATCATCATTTATATAATTTCTTTTTAGAATTTTATACAGCCTTTACCAAAATTCAACTTGGTATTTAAGATGTTTTTTGGAAATGTTGGAACTTCCATTCAGTTTTGTTTACATAGATCTGTGAGGCTTTCAAATGTCTGGCCGCAGAGCATTAATTTGAAAATTAGAGGTGTAGTACTATTTGTTTGATTACTGGGGCATATGTACTTGCTCACTAAAAAATTATGAAATTTATTCTGAGGAAGTTGCACAGGGAGATTAAGCTCATCTAATAGGCTGGGCTATGAAAATGTTGCAGGGCAAGCTTTCATTTCCTGCAAGCATTGTGGATGCAGCACAAGCCAGCTAAGTTTTACAAGCAGCTCAAAGGCTGCTTATAGATACCAGCAACTTTCAACAGTGAATGTTTTCTTGCATTACAATGAAACTTAGACCAGTTCCTTTGTTTCTTACTCTCTTGCTTGACTTATGCATTGGTGTTGATTGGATCTTCAAGAGCTTATGAATAAATAATATATTGATAATTTCAATTATAATAGCAGCACCTTACCTATGTTTGGAATACCAATCAGGGAATTAGTGAATAATGAATAAAAAAGCTGGATAACCAAATGGAACAAATGCAATAAAATTATACAGGACTTAACTATGGAAACTTGCTCATCTGTCTCTTCTGTCATTCTATGTGACTTAACACACTGGGCCAATGCATACATTGCTTAGAATACTTTTGGTGCCCTTGACCTTAATGACTGTATAAGAGGTCAGGGACTCATTTTAAATTTTGTGGATAATTTAGAGGAGTTCATAGGTCAATGATAAGGAGAAGCTGTATTGCAAAACTAAGGCATTTCCATGAATATATAAAAGTATCCAATAATTACTTCTCACTTGGAATTTTAGCATTTGAGAATTTTGGCATATCTAAGAGAGTGCATGTATGTGTGCAAGGAGAACAAGGTTTCTTTTCATATTGCTAGATACTCAGTGTTGTAGTGTGAAAACAGTGAAAATATAGTTTTTAGTTGAAAATCCTGCATCCACCCTGGCTGTACCATTGCTGTTTCTGTCCTCCGGAGTCTCATGGTTTGAGGTTAAGATTACTTTTTTTTTCCCTCTCCCTTTAGGCTTTTTACTGTACTAGATTCTCTCAAAGCTTGGATGGTGTGTTTAAAATGTGTTCTTACGAATATTGGACTCACAAGGACACTGAGTCACTGAAGGCAGTCACTGTCTCTACTATTATCACAAGTTTACTTTAGATTTTTTTTTTGTTTTGTTTTATTAGTTTTGTACAGGTTTTGCAGCTACTGTCTTCTACTCTGTCCTGATTGTAATCTCAGGCTTTGCATTATTCCTCATCCTTCCTTTTTCTTTGTCTTTCCCCCAGATGACTATCAATCTTCATTTAGTTTCATTAGGCTGCATTAATCAAACAGAGAAAGGGGGAAGTGTCTGTGCAGGCTGTGCAGGCTGCCGTCCTTCATGATGTCTCTGCTTCTGCCGCCGGGCTTCTCAGCTTCGCCTTATTAAAATGAAGGTTCCTGAATGCAATTCTGTGAAAAAGAGGATCACCCATGGCATGACCTGCAGCACCTTATCACAACCCAACCCCTGTAACCTTTACTCTCTACCACTTTCAAGACCTCATGAGCACACACCATGGAGTGTGTTATAGCAAAACAACAACAGACAGAGAGCTCCTATAGAACAGGAATGCTGCATGGACATTGAATCTTTGAATATTTTTTAGAGGACAAGAGATTTAATGACTGATGACAAAGATATAAAAGGAAAAACCAAGCCGTTAAGTGCAGTTCTCTGGATAGTCACTTGAGGCTGGCTCTAAAATTATGTCATTGCTTTCCTATCCTCCTATTCCTAACCCTATAGACGCCTCATTAAAGTGCTCAACTTTACAGCAAAAATTAACATATTATCAGCTTAAGAAAAACATGGTTTTGGTCTCTAGATCTGATTTCCTGTTTTTGACATAACAATACATATCTTGTCTCTCTCTAACCTAGATATGGTCATTTTTGGCTCAAAAAAAAAGACAGTGACAGACATTAAGAAAAACATGGGTTTTCTTTTTTATAAATAATTTATTGAATATATAATGCACAATAAAGAAAAGATGACAATACATATAAAGTGTTAAACTCTTGTTTTACAGTCAGCAGGTGTGACTTAATTTATCACACAGTGTACTTGTGAAGGAAATAGATTTATATTATGTGTGTATATGCATGTTTAGGCATGTTCATATACAGTTGTGTATATATGTTTATCCTTCCTATCACTCCTGCTCTGTTAACGTAAAAGCTTATCGGTCATTACTGCATTAAGAACACATATTGATTTTTTCTTTCTCCTCAAAAACAATTACAATACCTGCCAGGCTCTGTTCAGGCCATTTTTTTATTTTCCCACACATAGCAACTGTGAAATTTGGAGTAATATAGTGACTTTTTTGAGCAGGACAGCAGACAACTCTTCTTACAACTACTGTTATCTCATTATTTCTATTAACATTTATTAGATTTTTAAAATAAGTAAAAAAAAAACCTAATGGTACTAAGTACTGCCTCAATTCAAGAAATGCCTCTATACCGAAAAGCATCAACATTAAAGAAGACAGGAATTGTGTGTTAGAAGAAATCATGAGCAGCTGCCTCACATGTTAGCACAAAATCTAGAATGCTCTCTGGTTTATCAAAATCTCCAGAGTATAATCATTTCCAACACTTACACTTATGAATTTGCTGTTCATTGTGTTTGTTCCTAGTCTAAACATGCAAAACAAATCTCTGAATGTATTAAATAGAGAGAAATGCTCTCAGTGGGCTAAAAATACACATATTCAGTGTGTAAACCATTGTAGCACATTTGAATTTCTATTTTTTTCCCTCTATGAAAGACAATGCATGAGGGATCTTTATGCTGTTACTCGTCTTTGATCTGGCAGATTATATCTATGTGTCACCTTATCCTGGATTCAGCATAGCTTGTCATTTTGCCCTCCACTCTTCCCTGAATTAAAAGATTAAGGGCTTCTTTTATAGTACAAATGCAGAGGGTTGTTTTCTGCTATAAATTAACACATTCTACCCAAAAATGAAAAAAACAACACATTCCTCCATCATTAAAGAGGAATTACCAATTCCAGTTAGTTTGATTAATGTCAGTTCCACTTCACTTTTTTTATTAACATATTGATCTGTGAGGCATCACATTTTTATATAAGCTCAGTATCCTAATTTAGTTTATTTTTTACAATGATTACACTGGATAATAACTAATCCAGTGACTCTTGAAGTGTTTCTTGTCAAAGAACCCTAAATTAACACAAATTAAACCACAGACCCCAATTTGTGAAAATTGCTTTGCTTCTGCATCCATCGTCTGATATATCTGTTTTATTTTGTTTACAGATGTTTTATTATAGAAAATCAATGGAATCTAGGGCTTAAAATAGTTATAAATTTTGTCATTTTTTTGCTTTCCAGTGTACTTTTAGTGAAAATAAACTTTTCCTCTTTATTCTAGGGACTCTTAGTACCCTCTAGAGGACCCCCTTAAGTCAGATTCTGAACAAGAACATGGCATATGTGCATCTTATATTTAAATACCAAATATTTTGTTAGAGTTGTTCAAAGATCCTCTTGTCTCTGGCATCTACTTGAAGTTTAAACATTTAAACATTCAAAGTCCAAATTAATCTCTTCGTCGATTACAGAAAAATGCATCCAGAAATAGTCCCTCAGGATGGCGTTGCACTTGTGGTTACACAGCCCACTGATGCTAAGGTAATAGCCTACCAACCAACACTGTATACAAAAAAAAATCAAAAAACATTCTTTTTCTTTTTCCTTTTTTTTGTTTTGCAGCTGCTCTCTGTCAAGTCAGTGGATCATCCTTTGCCTTTTCAGTGGCAAACTGGGCCCCACCCAACCTGGCATGAAATTTATGATCTGCATTTTTCATTTTGGCATAGGCTTTTTACACCAGATGTCCTGATGTAACCCTCCTCATTTATCCAGGCTCAGGACTGGTAATTAGGAATGTGCCGGCTTGTGCATGCACAGTGGAGAGTAAACGGGGTAGGAAGAAGTAGGTGGAGACCAGTAGATTAGTATACAACCCAGTTAACCTTCTGGGCCATAAACACCTCAAATGATTAAAAACCAATATATTATGTATACTAGAATTTTTCCACAAAGTCACTGAGCAGTACAAAAAGAATCAGCTGCTTTAAAAGCAGGAAACAGAAACTTAAGAGATCAACAATGAAAAAAAAAAGGAACGGGGGAGCCACAGCTCAGGAGGTAGCTAGGTCATCTACTTATTACAAAGCTGATTGTTCACTCCTGTGGTCTGAATGTTCAAGTGTCCTTGGGCAAGATACTGAACCTCAAACTGCTCCTGATGGCTGTTCTATCAGTGTGTGAGTGAGTGTGCATGTATATTTCCTGATGGTCGGCACTGTGTAAAGATCCCACCTGTGTGTGTGTTGATAGTGTTGTAAACATTGACAGTATGATTGTAAAGCACTTTGGGTAGTTGAAAAATGAGAAAATCGCTATAGAAATGCAGTCCATTTAACAAGCAGTCTATTTAACTCAAGTACCAATGACAAGCATCAGCATCCCCTCTACGAATGGATATGTGGCCTTAAGTAGAAAGAGATAACCTACACAGCTCTCCTTACATGTGTGTGCAGTTATACTCTCTGAGGGATTACAGAATGTTTGATGTAAATGGCTATTGTGGAATTTATGTTTAAAAAAATAGAATGCAACCACTATTTGAAAATATGATGGTGCAGTCGTCTCTCTGCTTTGTTTAAGCTCAACATCCAGTTTCTTCACCATGCCGTGAAAGGGGCCCCCTCTTCTATTGTTGCACCCATCTCCTCATGCACCTCCTTAGGTGAGCCCTTTATATAGAGGGGACGACTGACTGTCACTGATGCTCTGTTTCAGCTCAGTGGATTTAAAGCATTAGATTGTTTGCTTATTTCTCACTGGTGTAAATGTAGGTTATAATAGTTGCCGAAAACATGCTGCCACAGTGCAGCACGGGTCTTGACTGTATGACAGACTGTGTGAGTGCTAATGTTCATCTAGTCAATGATATCACAGCAGAGGTCTCTCTGATTGTTTTGATCGGGCAAAGATGGCCCCATTTCAAGGCTGCCTGTTTCTTTGTTGTAGCGAGTTATTTATCTGACACATGTTAGTTTGTTGTTTCACTGCGAAGCTGAAGGGAAGGTATCCACTGTAGATGGCAATGAATAACTAGGACTGGAGCACGATTCATATTCACTATCACCATGGTGATTGATGCCTTTGAAACATGTTGGCTGGCCTGCTCTGAAATAAAAAGTCAGACACCAGAAGCCCTTGAGCAGAGATGAAGGACAAGAGATTTTAGAGTGTGAACATGGCCTTGTGACTGCAGTCACACCACAACAAGGCTGCAGCTCAAAGCTCTGCTACATTAAAGGCGAGTGGCTGTTCATTGTCACTGCTTAGGGTCTTCTGGGTACACTAAATAATACTGCTACTAAACCGGCTTTGCACCCTAAATACTAATCATGCTATTCCACTGGAGCTAGCCTACTGATAATGTTTTCTAATCTAAACATGTTTTTTTTTCCCCTCTGTGCTCCAGGGAGAGTTCATTGTAAGTGTTTGTGATAATAGGTGTTATTAGCTTTTTAAATAATTCAAGCTGCATTAACATCCTGATTGCTGTGTGTAGGCTGTACCACAGGGAGGTTTGGGGAGTGGGAGTCTGGCTGGCTTCTATTTGTCTGTTATTCCTGTTTCTTTTTCTACTCCTTAACATTTAGGTTTAATCAGGGATCTGAAGGTGTGGCTGTTTTTCATCAACAGAGCAGGGAAAGGTACTGGCGTACTTTACCTGAAAGAAGTAAGGGAAGAGAAGGAGGTACAGAGGCTGCTGTAAAAAAGAGAGGGAGGATTCATTGATCACATGAGCAGAGGAAAACATTTAGAGGCTTGCTATGGGGGCATTACCTCTTCACACCAGGGCAACTGTTTAAGGTGTAAACATCAGCACAGATTTTACACAGTAACCAGTTTTAATTAGACAGCTATGAATGTACATGTGAGCCCAAGTGATGAACTTTAGGTTTGATATTGTAGTGTGTCCTCTATTATTCCCAGTGTGTAAAACAGTGATGCTCTCATGCACAGTAGCATGGCACACAGACACAGATAGGACCCTTTTGCATTTGAATGAAATACATCAGGCTTTCAATAAACTCTCTTGCAAAGGCATCAGTGTCTGTATTAGATGCTCTTTGTAATTGCTTCATCTTACACAAGAAAGAGCAACAAAGTTCAAAGAGGGTTTGGGGTCAGGGTAGGATCAGTTCCAGGCCACACAAATTAAGCTCTTGCACCGGACAAGAGTTTGAGAACCAAGTGAAAGCGAAAGTGAAGCATATTATATCAAACCAATGACTTTTATTTAACACTTGACAAATGTGGGTGGATGTTTTCCCAAACTTAACCATATTTCATATTTTTTCTAAACCTCACTTAATGCTTTTGTTGCTCAAACTTATCTAAACTGTAACCATGAATGTAAACAATGTGTTGGGAGAGACTGTTGCGGGAACGCTTTGCTCGTTAGGCACAACTGCTAAAGGGTACCGTTTGAATTTGTATCAGACACCAAAGATATATGTCATTTGATGAGGAGAGATGAGGTTGTGCATTTTGGGGAAATGAAAAGGTGTAATGTGAGGAAATTAATGTTTTGCAGTGTTAAACAAGTTCCATAAAATATAAGCTAGACTGGACAAAGTAGGCCTACCAACAGACAAAATATAAAAGGGTTGTTATTGAAATACACCAATACACAGCATACAAGGCTGTTTGTAGAATGAAACTGTAGGGGCAGGAGGAGGCTTTAAAATGACTGTATTAAATAAGTAAAGAAGCAAAGATGGATTTATCATTAAATAAAGAATGAGACTAATCACAGATAAATAAAAATAATAAACATACATACTTTACATGGAGTGTTGTTCCTTTATCTAGAGTAACTCAATCACATTTTCAAACACTGGCAGATACGGGGCACATGAAGGTAAATACCAATTAGCAGTCTTTGTCAGCTATAAGCACTCTGATAATCAGAACAAAAACACTTTCTCTTTTTTATTTTATCTTTTCATACTGATTCGGTAAGAGCTAATCTCTGGGTTATTTTTTGTTCCTGTTATCTTACATTCTGGAGCACTGTGAGAGCCAATACAAGACAGAAAAGGCTGCATACAGCCTAAGCTGTATATATTTTTGTAAAACGAACTATTTATACACAACACATGGCACATTTCCAACTACAGGGGGATCACACTCCTCAGCCTCCCTGGTAAGGTCTATTCAGGGGTACTGGAGAGGAGGGTCCGCCGGATAGTCGAACCTCGGATTCAG
>JAUZTA010000030.1:26203089-26214026 GCA_034780835.1 Ctenochaetus striatus
CGACAGTCGTTTAGAGTCGTTAGAGTCAGAGTGGTTGGAGACACTTGAGGCCAGTCCTGAACGACAGTTGTTAGGCTTGTTAGGGTCCTCCAGAGCTACTTGTGAGAGACCATTGTTCTTAGATGCTAAGTTGTTAAAACTCCTGGGTAAAGATGAAAGGGCAGCATTGTAAATGGGAGAAAGGTGATGTCTCAGACCTCCTCTTTGGTTGAGGGACGGTTTTTCCACTCTCACAGAGCTATTCTAAGAGATATGTCTTAAACAAACAACCAGTAGTTCAGCAAGACAATTGGAGAGTGTTAACCCAATATACCATGTAAACACACAAATTTGGTGTAGGAGATGCAGTTTCTCTCTGTTGCCCTCATGGGGTTGTAGATTTACACCAAATACAGTTGTTGTCCACTTATTAAAACCCTCGGGACCTGATTCACAAAGACTGAAATGTGCCCTCTTTTAGTGCTGAATATTGTGCATCATTTTCTGCCACTATTTTCTCCGTCTCAGCATCTGATTCACAATGTAAATAGCACTAATTACATGCCAATGAAAACGTGCTCATCAAGGATAGCAGCTGTGAGCAATTTGCACCCATGTTATGTTAGACTGCTTTATCATTGTAGCAAAATAATAGCAGTCTATACCTGCAGATGATTTCTTTGTCTGGTAAATCAAACAAGGATTTTTATTTCTGAATCTATGCAAAGAAACATGCCTGGCATTAAGATGCCTTCTTCTTACAACAATCACAATGGCCATGATCATAGGAAAATGAGGCCGCAGATGACGCAGATTTCAAATGTTGTGCAATTACCATCAACTCTGGGGAGATGCTAAATTTTCATACTATCTGCATGTTGCAGATAGTATGAAACAGCGCTGATCTTTGAAAATTGGGATCTTTGAAAATTGGGCACTTTTTTCCCTGGCATCAATTTACATAAATATGGGCTGTTTTTCCTTTAAATGCATTTATTAAACCTCATTTAAATGTGTTTAAACTGCACCAAGGCAGAGAGGCGCTATTTTTTATTGCTGGGCAGTTTGAGGCTCACATTACCATTTACAAGGGCTTTCTGAATTAGACACATGTGCGAACAAAAAAACATGAAGTTGCCTTGAAATTTTCGGTTTTAGTAACCTTTTCATTTTAACATTGTAAGAAAGATTTTTACTGATCACTAATAGAAATGACTAATTGCCACTTTAACTACTTTTTTCTTTACTGGGTTTATATCAGTTGAATTGAAAGAGAAAATTACCTAAACATTGTTTTATCTCAACATGAAATTGTTTTTTTGTCTGTCAGGAGTGAGCTCTTAATGGCTTGTTGTCAGCTGAATGTTGTATTGGTGGAGCGCTGTCAAAAAGACATGTTTGTTCATTCACACCTTACTTTACTTTTCACACTTCAGTCAGACAGTCATCAAGTTTTGAAAAAAAGAGATAAACAGTTTTATAATGGATTTAGATCACAACTGTGATAGCATGGGAGATTGAGTGGACTGTAAACAGAGATTAGAAAGATGGAAGGAAAAACAGCAATACAATGGGAAGGTCTGAATGTTGTTACTGACATATGGATGGGCTAACTAAAGGAAAGTCTCATGAGATGATTTCAGTGCTGGTTTTGGGGGTAGAAAGGGAAAGTTTGGGTTGGTTAGAGTCCCTCAGATGAAACAGCTAATAATTTTTAATGCAGACTAAACATGAAATAGTGTAACACTGATACATTTCTATGTCACAATTAAAAGAAAACATTCTTACACGTGAAGGTGAATCCACAGGCACCAGTTAAAGGCAACAGATACAGACATTGTTGTAAAGCATGGGTGTGAAATATCATAAATGTGTAAGTTGAGGTTGAGGACAAGCTTGAAAATCAAAAGAAAGCATGAAGCAGACATTTGTAACCTGCCCCTTATATCTGCTTAATGCTAGGTGCTGCAGGCTTAGCTGTCACAAGCATAGTAAACCTAAATCTCTGATTGAACTGGCACCAGGTTTTGCATGGTATGGACAATATAGAAAACAACTGTCTGCCATCTATGCTAAATCAGTAAAGTAAAGTAAAAAAAGTGATGAATGTGATGAGTTTTACTTACTTCAGTGTTCCCATCATAACCAGGAGTTTGAATTTCTCTAATGCTAGTTTATGACCAAATACATGCAAAACTAGGATGTCCTTACTTTAATTCAGTTTATTTCTGTTTGAAAACAAAATAACTTAATTCATTTATACAATTACACAATGTACTTGTACAAAATAAATATACCAATACATACAATTTTCTGAAGGTGTTTGCAATGCACTATCTAATAATAACAATTCAATTTGGTTTGAATTATTTTACAGTTCAATCATACACAGCTTTGCTCACTTCTCCAAATCCAACTTACAGTCTACATCCCTATTTTTTAATCCAAGTCAGTTTGATTAAGTGCTTTGGAAACTGAAAACCTGGCGAACTAGAGCAGAGACAGAACTTTGAAATCACCTGTAGTCACCAAACCTTTTACATCAGTAAGATTGATAAAAATGTAGTACCTCCATCCTTAAAAAGTGTGACAAGCTACAGTAACAGGAGATCAGGGAGCTACAAAGAACAACAAGCAGAGTCACTGAATACCAAGTAAACATCATTCCTCAGCAGGAGTACAATCAGCCCAAAGAAGTGAAGTCAGCTGTGTGGATTTGTCATGGTTGTGTGGATTTTTAGGACAAAAACATAGAGAGAGAGAAAAAAAATGCAACTGTCACTTTAACTCACGATATAAAGGCACAAAAAAGTAAAGAAACAATATTTTGTCCTTTGTCCTTTTTCCTTTCATTGTTGCTCTGGAAATTCGTATGCAACACTAAAAACAAATGAAGCCTGTTCTTCTCTAAAACTTGTAACCATTTATAAGCCCAAACAAAAAGTACTTAGATCTGTTTTGTGTCTCCACTGCAGCCAGTTCACTGACCGTAACCTCTTTCACTTTTCCAGCTGCCTGGGAAATGGAAGACAAGACTTTTCTGGATCTTAAGAAGTTGCTGCATTATTCACTGACACACTGTAACTAATACTCTACATTTACTGCCAGGCTGACTGTTTACTGCCAACCTGTTCCTCTGCTCCACTCCTATTTGCCATAACTTTTCTGATGCTTTCTCCTTCTCAGTCTCTCTGCTTTCTCTTTATGCTCTTTCAACCACACACTCGAGTTTTGTGGGTTTTTTTTTTTTTTTTTTTCTAATTTGTAATTGGTTTTCACAACAAAGAAATCTGCTTTGTTTAATTGAAGGCTGCTGGCAGCAAGGAAAAAGACTGTTCAGAAAAATAAAATACAAATAGGACTGTGTGATATCCTACATTGGAGCTTTTTAATACGATGAGACCAATTAACTAATAAACAACCTAAGGGGATTTACCTCCATTAGTGTGCTTGGAACCACAACACGTGGGTGATAATAAAAAGGGAGGTTTAAAATATTTCTTTTGGCACCATCTACGGCTTTTAAAAAACATTTAAATGTGTAACAAACTTAACTAAACTGAACCAGACTGCTGGTTGTAAACAGGGACCGTAAGCCCTTTCGAAAGTACATTTTCAGTTCTAGTCACTGCTGTTACTATTCTAGTGCCAAAAGCTCTTGACTGCATTTTGGAACCATTTTCATTTTAAATGTATGCATTTTGTGTAAAAAACTAGTTAGAAAAAAGAAAACTGACCTGACCTAATGTTCCCTGTTCTGGTTGATTTAATGAATCAGTTGAAGGCAGACATGCTTTGGTCCTCAGAGAAAAATCTAGTTGTTTAGCCAGACAAACATCTTTGTTATTTATGTTTCTTTGCTTGTTATCTAAAACAGAGGACATTTATGAACACTCTCATCTTTTACTTCAACATATATGCACAACATGCTGTAACGTTGGTCTACAGATTCATTTCCTTTTTCTATTTTTTTTTGATAAACACAAGAAACACACAGGTAAATACTGGGAATAACATTTAATTTTTTTCACGGTATATTTTCCTGGCAAAGTTGTGCACAGGTGAATAGTGAGAACTGAAAGGCGTGAGACCTCAAAAAATTCTCCTGTGATGTGTCTGGTTAAGGTTGTGGCAACAATAATTTTACAGAATAATCAGTTTTTAAGTAGTTTTTAACAAGATATGGATTCAATAATCACCTCATTCTCGACTGCAGGCCCTTGGCTTGCTGTGGAAAATCATTACAGTAAATTAACTCTGCAGCAAAAAGTGTCTCGGACTGATTAAACATCCAGGTTCCTCAGTAGATTCTTAGTAACCACTAATGTTCTCTTTAATTTATTTTAGATATTGAATAACTGCTGGTCTCTGTGATGTGTTGTTGGTGTTATTTCTATTTCTTTTTACTTTATCTTCCTTTTTTCCCCCCCTTTTTCGTCCCTATTTCCAATTTCTCCTATTCCAGACTCACCCAATGTTAGTATAGTTAATAAAAATCAAGCCATACAGAACAATGAGGACTGACTAGTGGGTAACAACAGTTGGTACAGCCCAATTTTACAGAATAATCAGTGCCTTGTTTTTACGAACCATTATGCATTTTTCACTGGTAAAATGTGCTTAAAGGATTCAGAGAGAACTTTTTGGCTGTCAAGTGAACTTAATTTCCGATTATGATAAGGGACTGCAAAATTGCAAGGCTTTGATGCTTTGCTGCTTGGTTTTCTTTTTCCTTATGGCGACTGCAGTAGTAATTGCTGATTATAGCTGCATGCTCCTGGTATACGTTTTTAAAAATTATTTTAGCTGGTGTCTTATACCCATTTCCACACTTGGGTGCCTTTATTACAAGTAGAATAACCGCTGGCTACTGACTTGTAAAGTAATGCTTCCTCTGATTGTGATTGCTCACTTAATTATGGGCGGCTATGTACTCATGAGTGGATGGAACTTAGTGCTTACTGTACCAAGTAATAATGTCCTAGTTTATTAAACAATGATAAACTTCATAAAAGAGGACTCAGATGTTATCCATGGTGATGCCTGGACTCATGATAAAGACCCAGAATGTCAAACCTATGGGCAATGCATACTAGGACGTGACAAAGTACACGCAAGGGCACTGCTACTCCTGTACCACTGAAAATTTTAAATTTCAACATTACCGGTAACCTATAAAGACATCTGAGAAAGACTGAACAAAAACGCCCCCAAAAAGAAAATCATATTCTGCAGATTACAAACTGCAAGTAGTGAAATATGCAGCCAAAAACGGTAATCGAGCAGCAGAAAGAAAGTTTGGAGAGAGCGTGAAACTTGTGAGGGACTGGCAAAAAGCGGAGGTTACTCTTATTGCAATGAAGAAAACAAAAAAAGCTAATCGCGGGCTAAAAGCTAGATGGCCACAGCTAGAGGAACGAGTTCACAAATGGGTGCTTGAACAACGTGCTGTCGGGAGAGGCTTATCAACGGTGCAGTTACATCTCTGAAATGTCTGTTCTTGGTCTCGGATTTTGTAAAATAAATTTCCCCAAACAATGCAACTTATATATGTTTTTTCTTCTTTATTATGTATTTTTTGGCTGTTGCGACTTATACTCTGGAGCGACATATAGTCCGGAAAATACGTTACTTCTCCTAGACAACTATGAGATCTGTGTGACACCAAACTGAGAATAAGGTTTATTTCTCCTGTGTCTCGTCTTTTTCTCCTGAGCAATGAGATGCACTTAATCTCAATTTAGTCTCTTTTTAAGTTTTAGAAGAGATCTCAACAAGCTCTAATATATTTCTCAGAGCTTCTCAACTAGTGTTGGTAGGCAGAGAAATCAGAGAGCTCTCTCTATGAACTCAATCTACTCCCATTCCAGCTTCAGTTCATGCATCTCATACTAAGCTCAGACAGAGCAAATGAAGAGCTCTCCACAAGCACTCTTTTATTCTCAGACTGACTTTATTGTAATCCACATATTTTTTAGTTATGTAGAATGAATTGCTTGAAATTGCATGATTGTAGGCTGCAAAGGCCTTCTGCTTTTATCTTTATATGTTTTATGAATAATTTTAAGTATTCCATTGGACGTAATTCAGTTTTAATATTATAATGTTTAATATTTAAGCTTATCAAAAAATAACACATTATCATCTAATGGCCCTTCTTCCACAAATTCAGGTAGGTGATCAATAAATGTATCCATGTGAAAAGGCTGTTCAGACTTTGGTTCAACACTAAATCCAGAGTGATGCATCTCACTTGTGTGTCCACAGCATTGGAATGAATGGTTGGCATTATAGGGGCACACAAATTTGTGATCGAAGAGTCTTCCAGATTAGCAACATCATCAACTTCCAGATTAGTGGAGCTGGTCACTTGTTTAACTGGAGGTCAGATGACCGCCGCACCAAAGATATGATATATTTTAGCAAATTTGTTTTCTTATAGTCATTTACACCAATTGTTGAAAATAAGTATTGGTGCATTTATTGCTTATAGCCTTGACATGTTTATTTTTCATTATACTTCTGCTAAACACATTACTAATTACTAGACTATTTAAGTGTTATAGTCACCTGAGCTGCAGGTAAAACCATGATATACCAAGTGAGGGTTTCAAATCCCACATCAGTAACAGTGTTTCATTTGAAACATTAACTTTTCTTTGAAGTAACGCTGTAGTCAGTCAATTTTTTAAGCTGTGCAACATGCAGTTTCTTACATTGCCACTGAATAAATAGATTAGACACCATCTTGGTAGCTGGAGGAAATTGAGTTAGTTGTTTTACATTTGTGCACATTTCTTACCTCTGTTCTCCAGTCCTTGTGTGTCCTGAAAAGGGAGAGTAATGATACCTTTAACATATTTAACACACATGTAAATTCATCAGGCATACCTGGGTAAAACTACAGTAGCGCATCCTCCCTTCATGAGGATAAAAATGTTAGTATTTTATTGAATGTGATTGAGAGAGGTAAAAATTTACTTAAATAGTCATTTTGGATAATGTATTTGTGGTGCTGTTGAACTGTACTAGGTAATGCTTAGACATATTCTTAATATTTTCTTAACCATACATTGTTATACATATAAATTTTTTTAGGAATGTCATCAGAAGTAATGGAGCTGATGAAATGTAGCTGAGGGGAGAACATTACAGGTGACCAGTTTTTTATAAAATTGGATTTTTTTATACCTAAGTCATACTTGAGTGACAGGAAATGTGTTAAAATATGACTTTGATAAAAGCTAAAGCTACCCATATAAATAGTATTTGAGTAGAAGTCTTACAGTATCTGATATTACAGCAAATTTGCTTCAGTGTCAAAAGTCTATGCATTACATATATATTTACATGTACTGTGTACCGTGGGTTGGCTGAATATTGACTGGGCAATTATCAGATATGATATTAGCCATTCATCTGACTGTGTGAATCAGCTAAATTAATTTACAAATGTGCTGCTTTGGCTCAAATTCTTCATGCAATCTGTAAAGTAAATAACAACCATGGTTATCAGATAAATGTAGTGGAAATAACAATAAAGTACTTGTCTCCAAGATGTAGTGGAGTGTAAATATGTGGCAAGTTAAGAACCAACACCTTAAAATGTACCTAAGTACAGTAACTGTATCTGTATTCAGTCACTGTAGGTGACAATATTAAAATAATAAAATGTAAATTTCCTTACCTTTCTTCTGTATCTTTTGCAAGTATTTTGTTGGCTCCTCACTTTTCTCCTCCAGCGTGAGTCGTGCCTCTGTGCCTTTTTAAAATATATTTAGCCCCAACCGTTTGCCTGAAATAATTTCAACAGTAGAAATAAGCACTTGAAAGTTGAATATAATATTCATACTACAGTATAACATAATACATACTGCACACAACATCACAACACACCTTAAAGTTATATATAATCTTCAAGAAGAATATCTTATTTGATAATGGTGGTGGAGTGTGCTGCCAGGGACACTGGTCTGAAATTTCTCATAGGCGTTCAGTTTGGGTTGAGTGAGTGTTGTGTTGGTGAGTGTAAAGGTAGTGTTTTACTAGGTGGTCAGGTGTCATAAAGACTTACCTCACTACCATCAAACCTATCTGTAACTTTTATGGTAGAGCAATATTCATGCTTGACTGGTGTCAGAAATGGAGCTGCAGGGACAATGAACCTAGGGATGACAGCAAAAAAGGCATTGATATCATACATGGGAGTTCATACATGGGAGTACAAAAAATGATGCAATTTATTGTGGCTGAAAAGGATTACAGTAATTGAATAATTATACACATGTGGAACCTTTCCTATTAAAAGATAAATTGATTACAATAAAGATGACTAAATCATAATCATGATGAAAACAATTACGGTTGTAACACTTATAAGCATGTAACGTTAGGTACACTGATTTCACATTTTTAAAATGCACAAAGGAAAACTACTGGCATATAATAATCATCACTACTAACGTGTATTTCTATTCTAACCATTTTATTATTGGGGTATTATTATAGTTAATAGATATTGGTGGGCATATGTGGCAAACAGTGAAGCTAGCTAGGGAGGCTACAAGCCAGGACCACATGTGGTCATGAACTTTCTAACTAGCTAACATTAACTATGGCTTGTCTGTTGGATGTTAGGTCATGTTTTCAGTTCCTGAGTGGTCTGATATGGTTAAATTAACACAATGTGCAGTGTTTCCCACAGACTAGGTAGCAGGTGGGGGTGCGCGTTGGGTGGGGGGTCTCATTGCATTAATGACAGGGGAAAAAAGCGCCCTGCGGAGATGAATGGACGTAATATAATTCATAAATCCCATTGGGGGAAAAAAAAGTGGAATTAGTTTGCGGTGCTAGGAGTTGATCCTGTGGCGCTGCGCCACACACTGGTCTATGTATGGGAAACACTGATCCGTGTTTCCAAAAAGGTATCAACAAGTTTCAGTACCAAATGAGATATGACATTATGATATACTAATTGAGACATTAAACCACCTTTTTAAATTATTAAAATGTGTTTGAATTTAAGTTTTTACAGAATGGATGCAGGAATACTAAAAAAAAGATGCCCAAATGGTGCAAAATCCACCAAAGAAGATGAGCCTTTATGAACCAGACCTAGATGGCTCACCCAGAGATGACCCAGATGGTAATTAAGTTATTATCAGCTTAGCAGGTTTTTAAAGTGATTGTTATTTTTAACTTACTTTGAACACTATAATAACCAAAATCTTTGACAGTCTCTGGTCTCTTATTGCTGGGATTATTATTAGCAATATATTGGCAGCTTCAAGGCACAAACCTTGATTTACAGGATTTTTAAAATAAATGTCAAGAAAAGGGAGAGTAACCCTCACTTGAAACTGTGTACGTTTTAGTGACAGTATTTTGCAACGCTATTGGTCAATTTATCTGTATATTATATCAATATATCAATATATCAAATATATCTGTATAGCCCCTATATTTGGGGCTGGGAGATTGATTTAAAAATGCTAAAATAACAGTTATCATCAAAAATAACCTTTTTTCCACTATAGGCATGAAATTTCAAATAGGTTTCTAATTCTTACTTGCAGAAACACTGTTGCCACTTGATTGCAATTTTTAGAATTAAATTCTCACAATTTATTGATAATTTACTGAACTGTTTCAACAGCCTATTAACAGAAAAAATGGAGACAAATTAACTCCAGGTGACAAAAACAGAAAGAATAGAAATAGGCTTAATACAGTAAAATGCAGAAATATATATACAATATTTTCATCTAACAGCATAATAACAAACTAAAATGACATAAAATACTCTCCACAACACACCTGCACACAGTTCATTACCCTGTTGATTTATACATTGATTAAAAATAATAATAATAATATTAAACTTAATTTGTATATTATATATATTGCTTAGTGCTTTTCATTCGAGAATTTCAGCCCAAAGTGCTTAATAGAAAATGTGTTAAATAAATAAAGTGCATAAAAACAAAGTTAAAAGATAGAACAGAAGTGCGAAGCAAATGCAAATAGAAAAGAGTTAATGCTAGTTGAAATCTAAACTGAAGAGATAAAGTTTTAGCTCTGCTAAGGTCTAAGAATTAGACTTGAGACCAAAAAGACATAGTAGCATGTTTAAGTAAGATACTGTACTGTACTGGTTCACCCCCCCACCCCCGAAACTCAAAAGATTTGAAACTGGAAAAATAAGATTTGAATCTGTATAAATAAAAAGATTTGGATGAAAATGAATAACTTATTCAAAATATTTTTTTTTTTGTGACATACTTTTTATTAAACAATTTGAACATTATATTACAAACAAACATAGTGCCATTGCCTTGCCAGTATTGAAAAAAGGAAAAACAAAACAAAACAAAACACACGCATCGGCATGTTATACATACAATTAGATGCATTGCATTAGATGACTGAGTCTCGCAGTCAGACAGTTCAGGCCAGAGTAGTACCTTATATACCAGCAAGCAGTGTTACGTCAGAAAGAGAAGTTATAAGAGTGTCCCAGGTTTGCACAGTAGATGCTCGTGCTTTATGTATAACCGCCCAAGATCTTTCCAGAAGGGCAATATCTCTAAAGTAATTGAGCCATTCCTTTGCCGATGGGGTGTCCGGGGAAAACCATGAGTGTATTATAGTTTTCTTAGCAGCAGTCAGTCCTGCAAATATAATTTTCCTCTGTGCCAATCTAATGTTGCCACCAAGGCCGGAGTCATCATTGAATAAGAGTAGGGGGGATGCGTAGGAATAGGAAATCCCAAAACATTTTCAAGATAACTATACACCTTGGACCAGAGGCCATACACTGAAGGACATTTACAAAAAACATGAAGATATGAGCCAACTGCGTTTTGATCACATTTTGTACAGTTGGGATCATCTATCAGTTTCATTGTAAAGCGTTTGTATGGTGTGGCAATTTGAGCTCAAATTTGTAGTGAATAAGT
>JAUZTA010000030.1:26274966-26287049 GCA_034780835.1 Ctenochaetus striatus
AGGTGAAACTCATTCTGAAGTGCATTCAAGGCAACTTCCTAAGTGCTGAACAAGTGGCTGGTAGAATTCATGCTTATGACTATGGTTTCAATCAGCAGCGAAACCGTCCACCTCTGCCAACAGATAAATTGCTGGATGGAAGTAATGATTTGGGGTTGAATGCCATACAATCTTGGTGCTTGTTACGCAATATGCCTTTGCTGTTTGGTGATTTGATCGAGATGGATGATAAACACTGGCATCTCCTACTTTTGCTTCTGCATATTGTTAACATTGTATTTTCACCAGTCCTGTCAGAGGGCATGACCGTATACCTCAAACATTTGATCATTGATCATCATTGGCTGTTCAAGCTATTATTTCCTGAAATAAATCTCTTGCCAAAGCATCATTTCATGTTACATTATCCTCGTAGTATAAGGCAGAATGGTCCGATTTTGCACGCATGGTGCATGCGTTACGAAGCCAAACATAATTTCTTCAAACAACAATTAAAAAACTTTAAAAACATTACAATGACATTAGCCAGAAAGCACCAAAGTTATATGGCAATGTATCATGAGTCTTTTAGCAAGGAAAGATTCATTTTAGGTCCAGGAAAGATGGTGACACTGTATGAGTTAAATCAGGGTGCAGTGATTGCTGAAAAATTTGGAACTGTATTGTCTACCAGTGTGTTTTCTGCCAAGTGGATAAAATATCAAGGTACAGAGTACCGTCGTGACTTCATTATCTGTACTGAGGTAGCAAGTGAGATGCCTGTATTTTGTAAGATTCAAACAATTGCTGTAAAAGATGACTGTGTTTTGCTCTGTGGAAAATTGATGGAAACCACATGTTTTGATCACCATTACCATGCCTTTAAGGTGAAGCTGCATCCAGACAGGGTTATAAAGGTGTTCCACATAAATGATCTGTTTTACGTCAAACCATTTGATGCTCAAATGAAGTATGGTACGACAGATGCCTTTTTATATGTTGTTCCATATTGCCATTTTATGCAGACCTAGGGTCAGTGTTTTAAATTGATGGCATTTGTTTTTTGTACAATGTTTTTATGTAGACTTGGGATCAGTTGCTTGGCTCGGCAAGCACACCTGATCTCAAGTCTACCTCATAAATGTTATATTTACAGTTCACTTGGAGCCCTGTAAGGTGATCCATTTGTATAGGTTGTTGTATTTGGGTGGTTGGGACAACAAGTACACTGTTCAAATAAAAAGATAAGTTATTAAATGCATTTTTGTAGTAACTTGTTTTCACTCAATGGTACATTTTAAAAAGCAAAATTCTTTATATATGCAATTTGACACTACAGAAGTGTTAAAATAACACAATGTATTTATCTGTGCAGTGTTAAAGACAGGATTTAACTCTATCTGAGTTAGTTTTTCATTGCAGCAGAGTAAATTATCTACACAGTAGCGTGTAAAATTAACACTTATCTGAGTTATTTGAGCCTCCAGTGTTAATCTTCTATAACTCAGTGCAGTGTTAAAGAGTGTTTGAGTGAGAGTTGATTTGTTACCACGGTAGAGTAAATGAGCACTGCTGGGAGTCATATTTACTCTCTCTAGAGTTGTTTAACCTGTAGTGTTAAGTTGTATTGACACTGTGCAGTGTTAGCCAGTGTTAATTTTTTATTCAATTTTGAGTTAATTTTACTCTAACATTTTAACACTGTGCAAAGAGTTAATTTAACACCAATTCTGATAAGGACCAAATACACTCGGACACAGTGTTAAATTTAACTCTTTAAGTGTTGAATTAACACTGCAAAATTTGCTGTGTAGAACAGATGGCTAATTTTCCAAAGACTCAGGCAGACAGCAACGATAGATACCTTGCAATGAAAGCAGATTTCAATCAGATGTACAACCAGATCAAGTGGTCTTTGTTGGTTTACAATTCACACCGACACTCTATGGCTCATCTCCAGATGGGGTCATCTTCAACCCATCAAAGAAACCCCAACGTGGCCTTGTTGAAGTTAAATATGTTGACACGAGGAGCTATGCTGACCATTCACAAAAATATAAATAAACTAAATCTCAATTTTAATGCAGAATTGTCAAAGTGCAGTTAAAACTACAACATGCATCCTTCTGGCAGGTGCAGGAGGTAAGTCATTTATTACAGGGATGACCACAAAGTCATCCCTGTAATAAATGACATGGACACTAATTCAGCACATACACAGAGACAACGGTGTGATCCTAGTGTATCATTCACAGTGACAGGATACACTGTATTGTCCACTGTACAGCAGGATACAGTTATAGCATAAGTTTTTGAAAATGAATGCAAAGTGAATTATTGCATTTTCAGTTTTACTTAGATAACACATGCATTAGTGAAGTTTATATTGCTATTGTGAAATTCAATTTTTCATTTTCAAGTTGTTATTATTATTAAATACCATTTTCATACTCTCAATAATTACTTACTCAAGCATTAGCTACTTTTTGATTGATGGACTAAAATTACTATCAGCTAATGGGGAAATAATTAGTTCTGCAAGACCAATGATACCAGGTTGTAATATTGAAATGAGAAGTCAGTTAATCAATTTAAGAAATACTGAATGAATAAATATGAATGAGTGATAAACATGGGAGCAAAATAAAGATGATTTAGTAAAGCATATTTCCTATATGTAAACCTACTGTATGATGCCTTGTGTCTTGTGTGGCAACTGGCAATTTAAACTATAAGAAGGGGGTGGTGAAATCAGTTTAAGAAAAGGTGTACATGGGTTGCACCATTAATGACTAAATGCAGCTGTTACTTTCTGTTCGGTAAGAAGCAAAACAAATTTTCTGAATGACTAATTTTAGCTTTCAAACTTGTGCTTCTACTTTAAGTTCCTTTAAAGACTTAAATCAATACATTGTTGTGTCTTACTTGGCCCTTAATAATATGCATGAACCGTGACATCAACTCTGGACACTCCAGGAGGAAGTGGAAGTGGTTAAAGATGATCTTTGGATTCCTGAAGAACATGCAGAGAGGAGAACAGAAAGATAAAAAATGTGGAAGTGAGGGAAAAAAGAGACCAGTGAGGAAATGAATAACGAGGAAAGAAGTTGCTACAGCAATACTTATTCTCTCAGTACTATGTGAGGAGTTTGAAGTATGGCAGAGGGCCACGCCGACTCACCTGGTAACAAAACACTTGAGCACCTCGTCATGCTTGCATACAAACTCAATGAAACGTGGGGATGTCATTCTGTTTGGAAAGAAAGGCAAACAGTGAGGAATTTTATGTGAGAAAGAAAAAGAGATGGATAGCAACAAAATGTCACTCATTTCTATTCAATATCACAAAATCTCTAAACTGACCACTGTGTTGGATAACAACAGAAGACACCATGAACCAAGAACACTGATTAGAGGGAATGCCATCATAAATCAAAGAACAAAAGTAAATGGCTCATTAGAGAAAGCATTTCAATAAAAGACATCTACAGATCTATTTATTTATAGCATCTTTAATAACCAAATTGCATATATTTATTGACCTAAAGAAGGGCTAAAAAAAACCAAAGAATGAATGTGGAAGCAAACAGGTAGTTGCTGACACAGTTCTGGTCACAGTGGGAGCTATCTCAGTTTTTGGTCAACAAAGTAATGAGAGAGAGAAATAGCGACACCACATGGTAGTTACATTAGTAATAGTTATAGGCCACATAAATTTTGACTTTTTATCTATAGAGATATATGCAGAGGCAAATATCTCTCCTTGTCCACAAGGATACAAACATCTTTGCTTAGTGGAGACTAAAGCAATATTGTGTAAAAAATGGCATTTTGTGCAATTTAGTGTTTCAACAGTTTCCAAGTCAAAAATACATTTTTGAGGCTTCTGTCAAATGTCTATATTGTCAAAGGTCCAGTATGTCCCAACTAGAAACAAAATGTCATAACAAATTTATGCCCTGGAAACTTAAATTATTTGAACTAATCATGCAAGCTCAGCCATTTTTTATGCTTGGTGTTTGTACAAGCATTGGACACGTCACAGAACAGCAGCATGCCAAACTGACATAACCTGAACCAAAGACAATCTGCTGCTAACACCTAGCTATAACATTTAAGAGTTAAAACTCTATTGAAATGGACTAAGTTGGCTTGTCATCAAAAACAAGCTTAAGTCTACAACTGCTTACAAAGTCAAAAATGAGCATGAGCAAGTGCAATAACACAAGACACATAACTTAGCAAGACAGCTAATAGTTTACTTGTCTAAGAGCAAGAAGTCTACCTCAGCGTCTATCTCACAGTCTTTGAATTTGCAAAGCTCTTACCAGTCACTCAATGCCAGTTTAACATTTGATCTGGTCTCTCTCTCAGTTACTCTCTTTTTTTCTTAGCCTTCTTCATCAGCATCTTCGTCTGTATCATCACCCATCACAATTTTTTATGGAGGATCCTGAGCTTGTTTTAAGATACAATTCTGAAATTTACTACATTCTTATAGTTTAAATTTACTACTACATCTGCCAGGACAACACAATTTTGCCATTTATTTTTCCATGAACATAAGAGATTTATTTTGCAGGAATTTACAGTAGCTGTTTAGGGTACTATTTAAACATGTAAAACATTGTAAAGCCCCATAGGCTTAAATTTTAATAAATCAAAAATCTGGGTAGATTGTTTGAGAAGAATGGTCTGAGGATGCAGCAAAGCAAGTTTGATGTGGATTGAGCCAAAAATGTTGGTGGAAATAGATTTCATTAGTTTTACAGTTTTTGAAAATACAGAGTGATGGACTTCAAAATTCCTACCAGCTCAAAGCACGTAAAGATTTCGTCTTGGGGCTACATGTTGGTACAAGTTGCAAAGCACATTTGGATAATTTGTTATGAATTTTCAAAGTTTTAAACACTGAATGATTGCTGTAGTGCCACCACCAGAACTATTATTTTTCCATGAACCTAGAAGATTTAGCAAGAATTTGCAAGTATATATTTACAGCAGTGTTCACAGTCAAACATTGTGACACACAGACAAACCAAACATCTGAGTAAATAGTTTGTCTAGGACAGTCTGAAGATGCCCCCTGGCAAGTTTGGTGTCAACTGAGCAAAAATGGTCTGACTTTTATAGTTTTTCTAAAAAAAAAAATGGAGTGATTGATTTCATGATTTGTACCACAGTGAAGTTTACAACTGTTTCTTCACAACTGGGCCTACATTTTTGGTTATGTTTCAAACCTGTGTCATGTACAAATAATTTGTTATGAAATTTCAAACTTTAGATAGTTGCTGTAGCGCTACCATTAGGACTCTGGCTTGTGTTTGCAGCTGAGCAAGTTTGGTGTGGGACTGAACCTATGTGCAAACTTTGGTTTATTTTTATGCATGGGGAGCTGTATTTCCTCAGAAGAACAATAATAATAACAATGAGAAAAACAAAAGGGACCGGCAGCTTATATACTCATCCCTAATAATTAGTGACTATGGTGTTAGTGTCAGCAGTAGTTCAGTATAAATGGCCTTGGTAGTACCAGAAGTGATGGCAGAAGTAGTAAAAGTAATAGTACAGGCAGTTGTAGTTGTAGTTTTGGCTACAGCAGTGGTAGTGTTGAAAAACAAGTAGTAGCAGAAGAAGTGCCAGCGGTAGCAGTACTAGCATTAGCACTAGTACAGGATTAGAAGCAATCACTATGACAGTAGCAGAAATGTGAGCCTATGAAAAAAATAAACATGATTTTGGTACTGTTAAATTTTGATTATCTCACAGCTGATGCTAAATGGTCTCCATGTTTAATTAGGGTTTTTTTTATATTGATTATATATTGATGACAGCTAACAAATGAAGGCTGAGCACAGACCCTTGTGGCATCTGACAGGAGCAGCACATGTAGAAGGCCTGGATCACAGCGCTGAGACGACTGGCTGTCATAGAGATAACGTCCTCCCCATCAGCATACACCTCAGTTTCCATGACAATCTGAGGGTCCAGCAGAGAGGGGAGCTTTGGCGTGGAGCCAGATTGGTCAACCTCCCGCTGTTTGAGAAGCAGAGAGGCTATCTCGCTGCTGGAGGAAGAAGATGGGTTCTTCTTATTCCTGTTCAGCTCTGTGGAGATGAGCACTAGCCACTCATCAAGGGAGTGCCACAGCAGCTCCAGTGGCTGCAGAGTGATAAGGAGGAGATGAGAGGCACACAGGATCAAAGGAAAAACAAATGTACAAGAGAGAAGTGATTTAAGCCTAGTTCACGCATGCAGACATCCAGAGGTCAGCAAGTCTTATTTTTATTCACACTTTTTTTCAGACTACAAGACTAGGTCACCAAACTTTGTTTTGTCACATGCATTTTTTTTGGTGGGCAGCAACCAGCATTTAGGTGCATACCACCACCTAATATCCAGCGGGTCTTACGATCTCCTTTGCTGTATCTGCCCAGGTTCTCATTGGCTGGGGAGCTACAATGTCTCTGAGGGCATGGATCCAATTTCAAACCTTTTTGATATCACTTATATCACTAGGATGTTGACAGCTCGTCAGCAGCTCCTCCTGAGCAGTTGGCAAGCTCTCTGGTCGGGTCTGTTAACATTTCACACTTAACAATCCAGCACATGCTAAGGAAATAAAAATTTGTAGGGTGGTCTGGGAGCACATCAGAGGTCTCTTAGAGGGCTACAAGATCATTTTGCTTGTAGGTGTGAACCAGGCTTTAGACCTTCAGGGTGTCTAGTCTGTAGGTTTAACAAAGCTCATTCAAGATATTTTCAAAGTATTTGGAAATGCAAGACTTATTTCAAAGGGAAAAAGCTCAAAAGTAAGAAGTTTGTCTAGCTGAGCTCAAGATGGGCCTATACAGAAGTTTGGTTTTAAAGGGAAAGTTTATCTAAATTAATAAAATTTTCCTTACCTACTACTTGTGCTATCTTATAACAGACAGTTTTCTTTTATTTTATATATTTGATATATCAATATCTGATTGTCTCAGATTTGTTTTTTATTACTTGGATTAATTAACCCCATAAAGCAGCTCCAGGGAGCTTCTAATTAGTTATGAAACAGTCTCGAGTCAACATTTTTGTCTCTAAATGATAAAAATAATTACGTCTACAGACCCAGAATTGTAAAGACTTTTAGTCTTTCATAAATACTAATTTACTGTCGAAACGCAACTAAAATGTACTTTAGTATCCCTCAATAAAATCCCAAAACTGTAAATACACTGCAGAAACACAGCAGTTGTAAGAAAGAGGAGGACATATTCAGAGAAATATATGCCTTTTCTGGCTGAATGAACATGAATGTTACTTGTAAAAGGTGAGCTAAACAAAGGGCAAAATGCTGAGTTTTCAAGCTTCATTAGAAATAGTCAATAACAATATCAAGCACATCATGTTTAGTATAGCATTTTAAAACATGCACACAGTGGGAAACCATTTACTGCAAACTGCTGTAAGAAACTGATTACAATTAGCTGATAATTAGACAATCAGCCTCCGCAAATCAGTACAAACACACATTTATGGACTGTAAACCATTAATCAAATAAATAACTGAGTAAATGTTGGGCATCCTTATCTCACCTTTTCAGTTAGCTAGTGTTTCTCTGGTGCAGACAAAACCTTAAAAAACAGTTTTGAATTTAACACCAAATTATCCTCTAGAAATATGGTGTACTTCCAAATACCAAATCATTATACCAGAGAACCACAAGATATAAGGGGTCATATGTCAACAGCCTTCTTGTCAATTCTGAATCAATACAGTTCATAAAGTTAAATGCATTTCCTTATCACTTCCACAGATTTTTGGTTGTGTCGCCTAACTTGACGGGCTTCATCAGTTATCCTTCTGTTTTAGTGTGAGAAGGTCATTTGGACAACTAAAATTTGTGCTGGTTGTTGGATTCAGTATATGCCAAATTAAATACCACTATAACATATACAACTTGGACTCACCACATTACATACAAATAAAAACATACAAAATTACTGGGGTAAGCTGATATTTGAGGGTCAAAAATTATACTCTATTTTGGATTTTATTTCCTGATTAATGAATTAGACTTTTTAGGATTTAAAAGTACTTCGAAGCATTATTAATATTATTATTTTTATTTTTATTATTATTATTATTATTATTATTATTGTTGTTGTTGTTGTTGTTGTTGTTGATGATGATATTATTATTTATTAAATGGTTTATTTTAAAAAAGGGAAGAACATAAAAAAGTCAAACAGATTTTTTTAAGATTAAAAAAACACAGCTTTTAAGTGATTACTTAATAGCAATTAATAACCTAGACGAGAAGTGCACAAGACATTTTATGATGCAATATATGAAAAATATTAATAAAACAATATATATAAAAAATGTAAATATTAAAAATTTTTTGGTGCTCCTTCATGGAGAAACTACACCCCAAACAGCATATCGGTGCTGATGAATCCTGCTGTTCATTTCAACATTTTTGTCTGTATTTCCTAACCCTTAGCATAGTTGGCATTTGTTTTTTTGTCTTGTTTTTTTTTTTCACATTAACCAACCAATATAACAGGTTCGCATATATAATTCAGTTTGAACTAAAAATTTATTTTGTTGATTTTATGACACACTTTTACAAATAACAAAGATCATACACTACTCCTAACAGTGATTCTTGCAGATAATTTTTTACTGTATGAAATTTCACCTTACCTTGAAGACCTGGCTGCGAGGTGTTTTGTTGCCATTGTAGCCCATGTCATTGCCGTTGTTGGGTGATGAAGGCCCCAGGCGGAACACGTGGCAGAAAATCCGAATGATTCTCAGCAAGCTCTTCATCTGCGCTTCATAACTGCTGGACAGGCTGAGTAGCAACAAAGAGAAGACTGAAACATATATGTGGATGTGGGTGTGTGTGTGTGTATGTGTGTGAGACACAGGAAAAGGAAGCTCTAATATGATGATTGCCAAAAAAAAAAATCTGTTATCACATGAACAAAATCAATTTTTATACTGCAGATTAGAATTAAAAAAGCAAATAAGTGAATGAAATGTTTACAATTATACCTAAGAAGCTTGTGCCCGTTAGTTGTAGCCACCTCAGCAAGACTGGTCAAGATCCTCTGGTAATGATTGTCACTCTGCTGAGAGACATGTTCCAGAACCTGCCTAAGCTATATGCACACACACACACGCATGCACATACGCACACACATACACACGCACACCCACGCACCCACGCACACATGCACACACACACACATGCATGCACACACTCAATAGAAGTGGATACACAGGACTTATCAATGAATGTAGAGACAAACTGTTCATACCATGGTTTCTTTGATATCACCATTCTGTGTCATCTGGATGAGGGTTTGGAAGAGTCGGCAATGATGCTGAATGAGGACCTCACAGGTTTCCCCATATCCACCCTGGACATACACAGAAGTTACTAACACCACTTAGGCAGAAACTAAAAAGCAGAACACTACGCAGGAATTAACATGAAAAGTGTACTGTGCATGAAAAGATGTGAGTAGTGGTGAGTAAGTCACCTGCACACAAAGATCTAGTGGCGTGATTCCATTCTTATCAGCGAGGTATTTTGCACCTCGAGAGAGCAGGATCTGTGCTGTGTCTCTTTGGCCGTGGCTATGGAACAACACAAAATACATTTTAAAACAAGAGATATGCAAAGCTGTTTGAGAACATATTATAATATAGCAAACCTTAATTATAAGCTTACCTTTTTTTTTACTATGGTGACATGTGAATTGAAATTCTATAAAGGCCATTAAGCAATTTCCTAAATTAAGCATGACAGCTATGGTAATTTGCATGTATTAGCTCTTGTCTACTCTTGAATAGCTGATAGGAAGGGTAAAAGAAGCAAGGTGAGACCACACTTTTTGAACCATCATCATAACAGTGACTGTGTTTATTATGTCACCTGCAAGCAAAGTAAAGAGGCGTGGCTCCAGAGACATTTGGCCTGTTAATGTCAGCCCCACTGTCCAGAAGACACAACACCGTCTGAGCAGACACAACACAAAAATTACAACAAATCACATGCAGGAAAATATTTCACTGACATAAGGATAGAAAGAAGAAAAAGAGAAAACAATAATCAACAAGACGGTACAATTTCAAGAATGATTTTAAAACTACAGATTTCGATGTGTAACTTCTCATTATGTAATGGCTAAATTATCAGTTGGGTACAAGGATATAAGAGGACATGAACATATCTGATTTACTCATGTTTCTGGAGAAGAAAGAAGCTCAAAGAGTAGCCCCATCCACTAGCTGTGAGCTGTTGAAGAAAAATCCTCAAAGTCCAGTTTAGGGTTTGCTGTGATGGTGTGAGTTTTATTATAGTATGCCGGCAAACTGGTGAACTGACTGACAGAGAGCGGGTCTGTGTCTGTGAGCTGACCCAGAGCAAATGACTTACAAGCATTTATATACAGAGAAGCAGGTAATGTTAAACAAAAGGGGACAACAAAGGGGATACAATAGAAACAGATGCAGGAAGGGGCATCTACTTAATCAACAAGAAACAAAAGACAGTGTGGGGCATTTGCATCCAGACATACAGGGTGACAAGAGACAGGAAGGTGCATTTACATTTAGATATACAGGGTGACAAGATCAAGGGGTCAGACTAGGGGGTGTCAGCAAAAGGGAAGTGACACGGCTGGCATGAACCAATGGATGCTTGATGTAGCCAAGACATCTTTTGATTAGATCAAGATCAAAGGTTCACACCAGTAGGGGGTGGAAGTTCCTAGACGTCACTTAATTTCAATACATTTCTTCATCAGTCTCATCACCTTAGTGTGTATATGTATATATAGTGTATATATTCTGTGTTTCCCCTTTGTCTTTGTCGGATCATCTGTCGTGCTGTGTCGTGCCGTGCCGTGCCGTGCTGTGTCACCTGTTGTCGGCCGTTGTCGCTTCCTGTGTTTTTGTCGGCCCTTGGTCCAGTCTCTGGTCCTGATCTCCCTGCGTCTTTAGTTTGTATCATTCGAGTTATTTTGTCTTCTTTGATTTTGTCTGTTTTGTTGGACTGTGCATTTTGTTTGATTGTTGTATTATCAGCTTGTTTTTTTAATAAAGTTTGCTTTTTGTTAAATAAGTGAATTTTTTTTATCTGCATTTGGGTCCTTCATGATTGATTGTAACAGTGCATGCCTTTTTATATGCAGCTCTTATTTCATTTGCCAGCCTCATATCCTATAATTTGCACATAAAAAAACAGGTTGGACTTGTGGAGAGGGATTGCTCTTGACAGTTAGAACGCCATTTATGCTGCTGAAACTCACTGTTAGATACAGCAATAATGTGAAAAGCTTTATACAAGCTCTGCAGTACACTTTAGTTCCTTTCATTTCCCAAATCCCTGGATACTTACTCTTCTCCCTTGTTTTATATACACGAGCTAACTGTCAACTTTGGTCACATATGTAATTTAAGTTAGCACAGCCTAGTCTACTTGTTTAACATTAAACCATAACCTTTTCCAATACCTTGGTGCTTAAGCCAAATCATTTTTGCCTAAAGTGGGGATGCCATTGTTAACAACAACTGAGATCATAAGAAGAAATACTAATATCATGTTGAGACAAAAATGTATGATGATTTTCGGAACCACTGATGGATGTGCATTTGCAATTTCCTGAGACAGCACTGTGTCAAAGTCCGCAGAGCTCAACATTAAAAGTCATGACCCAAACTACATGTCAAGGATTATCACATGTGATAAGAGAGAGGCAAGCAGCAGTCATTGCAGTTGAGAACCTGCAGTCACAGATTGTACCTCTGGATAATGACATCTAATTGGGAGGAGGTAAGCAGAGCTCGCTGAATAGAGTCAAAATATTGTTAGGTTAGCAAAAAGGCAGATGCTGCACCAGACTTTTAATTACAGGGTTGGATGGTTGGAAGTTTTTTCTGCATGGCATCAGCATGCAAAGCTATCTACAGCCTTTCTAACCTTTTAGCCTTTAAACATAATGAAATAGTCACAGCTATTAAAATGTGTTTTAAAATCGTGTAAAAGCTACTTTTAGATTAAGGTTAGGCACCTAAACTCCTTAGTTAGGTTAAAGGCAACAAA
>JAUZTA010000030.1:26327359-26338138 GCA_034780835.1 Ctenochaetus striatus
GATCCTAAAGGACAACACCCACCCCAGCCACAGCCTGTTCACCCTGCTACCGTCAGGCAAAAGATACAGAAGTATCCACTGCCGTACCACCAGACTACATTGCAGCTTTTTCCCTCAGGCTGTGAGACTGCTTAATACCATCTGCACTCCTCCATGTTAGATAATTTTATCTTTTTTAAACAATCAATTAATCAATCAAGAGGGAGCCACATTTTAATTTCATTACACAACTTGTTGTATAATGACGAATAAACTTCCTTGTATCTTGTATCTTGTATGTAGCCTTGTTTAATTGGAGTTACTAAAATTTTACAAGATGTGCACCAAACTCTGCGTACAAAATAGCCCAACAAGCAATCTTTGAGTAACTTAAATGGAGATTAGAAATGGAAAGAAAAGCAAAAAAAGTAACATAGCTGGATCTAGTCAAATAGATGCTGGTGCCAGTCTGCAAGGTGTGCCTCATCCCCCTCTGCTAACTTTGTACACCCTGACTTGGAGAGGACTCCATTGTGAAGTATGTGGATGACACCACAACTATCTGAGAAAATCAGCAATTGTACAAAAAAGGTACACAGAAAAAAATGTTAAATGTAAAAAAATGTTTAAGTAAAATCAGGAGTTAACCCTTACCCTTGTGGTTTACCACATGCCATGTAATAGAAAAGTAATGCACACCAAACCTTTCAGTGAGGATCTGATCACTGGAAATATCTTAAAAACTAGGAGTAAGTGTTGCACACTCTGGCTCCAAATGCACTTTCATTTAATGATGATGATGATGACGTTTGGTTCTGGGGTTTTCTTCCGTATCAACAACTGTAATTGTGTTTTTCCTCATGGACAGGAAGATAATTAAGAAGCCCGGACCAAAACTAACAAGTCTCACATACAGATACATTGCAACATCACATTCCAAGTTAAATGCATTTACAAAGTATTCAAGTATTTTGATTTGAATAGTGATAGAGTTGTAGAAAAGGTTTAAGCAACAGCTCTAATTGAACATAATAAACAAAAATAAACATCAAATAACAAGGGGTACATTACAGAAAAGGTTCCAGATTGTAATCTGTGTCTATGAGGTGACAACACTTGAATCTAGTAACGTTCCTTCCTGAAAAGTAAAAGATTCAAGTTACATCATCTGAGGATGAAGGATACCTTCTCAATACCAATATATCTTAGACATATCCTAAACATATCTAGGTTTCTACCTCTATCAATTTTCATGACATAAAGTTCATTTATAGTTAGAAAGAACAAAAAATCCCTTCCAAATTAATTAAAACTTAATTTAAACATTTTGAGCTCGCTTGCAGTGTAATATGAAAAGGAAGTTAAGTTCAAGTTAAGTTTATTGCACATGGAGTAATGAAAAAAAAAGTAATGAAAAGACTATCGGTCATTTTTATGGATGTGTCCTGTATTCCAGCATTGTTGCATGCAAATTCTCTTTGCAACTTCTCAGCAATTGCACCAAAATTGCTGACTCTCAGCTTCTGTACCATGACAACATCTCTATTTATAACTCATTCAGCCATGGGTTTAATGAACGAAAAGTAAAAAGTATGAAAGGTACGCCCGGTAGAAGTAGATTTTAGTATGTTTTACATTGCCTATGTAAAGGACCAGATTTCCCCTGTGATCTTACACAATTGAGAATCCCCAATCAGTTGTGTAATTTCATCAAAATATGCACTAGTTCTTTTTTCAAGCTCACTGATAACCACATTTCACTCAAATTCTCTGTGTCCTTGACAAAAAATATCCTTATTATAGTTGCAAAAACAGGAACTTACATTATATCTTTTGTTTTGGTGCTTTGCACTTATGTGAATTATCTGTCTTTTACAGAGCAGAAATGGAAAGAGGATTGTCCCGAAAACATATAATTGAAGGCAAGATCTTAAACTACTGTTGTTAATATCTATATGTGTAGCATATTATCATGACAACCAAAATACATATTTGTTTGAAAGAGACCACAGCCATGTTGGTCACAGCTACATGTGTCAAAATTGCCACATAACTAATATATATATATGTATATATATAATGCGTGTAATGATACAATAAAAATGTTATTATCACTGTTATCCACAGGTCTAAGAGCATCCCTAGAGAGACTTCAGTTGGAGTACATAGATGTGGTTTTTGCAAATCGGCCAGATCCCAACACACCTATAGAAGGTGGGTGTTCATCTGCCCCCATATAGATTTTTTATTTCTAGCATACAAAGAAATATAGACATTTTACTCAAAATTGGCAAGGTCCAACAACCGTTTAGATGTTGGTTGTTTGGATACATGATCCAATTTGAAAAATTCAAATGAACATGAACAAATGTTTTTTTTATTTACAAATACACTTTGAAATATAAGATAGCACAATATTAGAACAGCCAGTAACTTAATCATGTTTCACTTGTCCTGTCAGTATATGTCAACAGCCATCATGACAAAAACTTTTTTTGTTTTTTTTTTATAAATCAAAGTGTGGAGTATAATACAAAGGCAACTTCATGGGCAGGGTTAGTATGAAAATGTATAGAAATAGCTATAAAAAGCTAGTCAAAGGACTTGATTTTTTAAAAACTTTATTTTGTGTTTTTAAACATCAATTTTACTATTTTTTTGTTGATTTTCCCTTTTTACATTCTGCATTAAACTCCAAGTTTTAGTTCAACTGGAGAAAATGATTTGCTGCTATTTGATGTTCTCTGGCTTCTCTGCCTCACTTCTCTATTATTTGAATAGTTTTCTGTTAGTTTAGCTGCTAATAAGCCATGCAGCTACCTGACTGCTCTAATATCTTGGAATATCTCTATCTCTACATGTTAGTGTTTTAATAATGATACTATTACTAATACTAGTAACAATACCAATAATAATAATAATGCTAGCAATAACAATAATAATAATAATTAAAATAACAATTGCTCTAAGATCAGAAATCCCGGTGCGACCTCAGAAATATAGATATTTCTGCGAGATGAGCACAAAGCCTCCCCAACTACATGTAGAACAAATTTTGTGGTCTGGATGGTCTGGATTTGTTTTTTTTCTGCCCATGTCCTTCTAGGGGCTCCATGGGTAGTTATAATTTTGGATTTTACAAATTTAATTCTTCATAGTGTGTGCTTTGTTTGCCAGTATCAGTGAGAACTGAAAGTAATATTAGTGTCCTTCTCAAGTCAGGCTCTAGCAAAAACTTTTTCAGGCTGGTGTCAGGATAGGGCTGAAGATTTTTTTCAACATTGGAGAACTTCATTGTGGAAAGCATAGATATAAATGTCCCATATCTTGACTGAACTTTAGATTTCGGCTTAACTTAATATGCTCTAAATTGTTTCTGAATTTCAAAGATTGATATTCTAAATAAAGGAAAAGCTTGCATGTAAAAACTGAAGTAAAACACTATAATGCCTTAATGGCGGGTAATTACAATCAGAGACAAGATACATGCCCACTGTAATGGACAGGCCTTACAATCTAAATGTTATATGGTTATTTAATTTTTTTTTTTTTTAAGATTTTTGTTGGGGCTTTTACGCTTTTATTATTATTGATAGGACAGCTGCGAGATTGGACGGAAAACAGGGAAAGAGAGCGGGCAGTGACATGCAGTAAAAGGCCGGAGCTGGAATCAAACTTGCGACCACCGCGTGGAGGACAGAGCCTTCCATACATGCGCTACCGAGCAAGCTAAACTGCGGCCCGTAGTTATTTAATATTTATTAAAAGAGGCTGACTGAAAGACAATATTTTCTATAAAATCCACAGCTTCCTGTTTTGCTGGATCTTTTGGCATGATGTCAGATGAGACGTCGTGGAACCTTGCTTTCTCAAATTGAAGAGTTAATGCCCATAATACTGGAACAGAGTGGAGTCTATCATAATTACAAATTCTGACATGCATAAATGTGTGGTTTCATTAATGCTGTGATTTACGTGTCTTCAGACTGACCTGTTCTGATGGAGACAGTGGTGGTGGCAGTGAACCCAGCTCCTTAAGGTGCCTGTTTGTTTCTTTAGCCAGCTGGTTGGTGTAGTGTTGGAGCTGTTGGCTGCAGAGGAACATAAACATTGGCAACACCTCACTCTAAATATTTTATTGGTCACACACTTCAAGTGTAATAATGATAATATGTGAGATAACCTGGGATACTGTAATCACAGGGCAGTACTTACAGTCTCTCTTGGAGCTCAGAGGTTTCCTGCCTAGTCTCCAGTTGGTAGAGAAGACTTTTTATCTGCCCAGCTTCAGAGAAAAAGAACAACTTCAGTAAACAAGCAGAACCAACTTTTTTTGGCATCTCTGGGATCTCATTTGTAACTGTTGCATATAAACAAAGAAATAGGGCCTACAGAGGTGTACACCACTTCCTGTGCAAAAATTGTGCCTATAAAAACAAACTTGAAGAGAATGTGTGTACCTAGAAGTTAACTTTGACCCAAACCTGAAAACTTTTTGGAGACAATGGAAATTGATGATAAGGTGGTGAATTGGGGCAAGATTGTACAATGATGCCTTACACCTTAAATTTTACTTCATATGAAAATGCAGATCCCTATTATCATAAAAAGCTTGTTTTGTTTGTTTAGATTTTGTTTTTTATGTGTAGAATGACTGCAGTGAACACAAATCTGATGTTAGGTTTACACTGTACAGCTGCAACACCGCAGTAGCTGTTACACTCACCCTCCTCAAGTTATCTCACCCAACACATATGAATGGCTTATTCTGGCTTTTGTGCAGTAGTATGGGTCAATACTCATAATGTTGTTAAATGAGACCCCAGGACAAATTATCTTCTGCTTGTGTGTATCTGAGATAGTACTCACTGTTTTGGCTGATCTTCTGGATGTTGGAGCTGCATGTCTGGATAAGGCTGCTGAAGTCCCAAGGCTGGGACCAGCTGCTGTCTGCTCTCATACTGGACATCCTGTCTGTGGCCCACCAGCCTGTCACAGTGCTAAAAAACCACTCCTAACACAACCTAAACACAGTTCAATGAGAAGAATTCAGACACACTTTATTGCATATGCATTTCAATGAATTACAGTTTTTAAATATTTAAATCACCATGTTCAAGGATTTTTTTTAACATAAACTTGGGTTTAAACTGATATACAAAATATAAACACATGGTTGTATTGGACGTATGACAAGGTTAGCTATGTTTTGTCCCCTCCAGCTGACAAATAAAACATTTTCTCAGAGTCACTCAGCTGTCATATGTATATAGCAAAAGTGGAAATTTTGAAATACTGAGTAGCCTTGTGCAAACGTTATACATAATACTAAACAAGAATTACTGGATAAATTAAGTTGAGTCAATTTTAACTACCAATTTTAAGAAGTCTAATCAACATGGACAGACTTCTCACTTGATTAGGGTTACTTAATTAGTTAGCAGATATAGAATAACTGGTAATTTTCTGCTTTTAGTTATATGACACCACGGCAGCTTGCATATCTTAAGTTACATATAGTGCCTTAATAACAACAAGATCATTTGTCACTGCCCCCTATGTAAGTTTCCGTAGACCAACAGGCCAGGTTAGGCATGAGAGAAACAGGTTCTATTATGAAACAACGAATTTAATTTTCACTAACGTTACAAGAAATAAAGAAAAATACTTTGCACTCATTCTTCCGAATTTGTTATAATAAAGATAACTCCACATGCTTAGGCCTATTGATTTTGAAAAAAAAAAACGAAAGTCTGTAAAACTTAATGTAGGCTACAGGACGGACTGGGGTAAAATGTCACAACTAAATGAATTAGACAAAAGGACCAAAAAAAGCACGTTGGACGATAAAAAAAAAATCTACTTTGTGAGATAACACACAGCTGCTTCATGCTTCTTTCGTTCGGTGGAGCTTTGTGATAAGCCTTGAGGAATGAATAACTTATCTTGCATTTCCTCGGCTAGTCTTTCCTTCCCATCTTCAGATAATTATCGTATTTTCTATGTTTTATCTCGAATTTGGGGCTTAAGGTCTGAAACTAATCTTCGATAACAACAGGCCGTATGTGCGCTGCAAACGTAGCAGACAGTTTCACCGCCAAGCTCAGTAAAATACTCAGCAGTTCAAGACTGATTTAATACACTACATTTAGAATCGGCCTTACGCTTTTCAGTGCTTATCAGTAGCAGGTCAACCCGCAGTTTATCTCCATGGACGGCCGTCACTTTGTGCCTCAGCTGCATTAGTAGGTGACAATGCGAGTTACACATCACTCACATTACGTCAAACGGAAAAGTAAAGCACGCTCACGAAATAGTAGCTTTTCAAAATAAAAGTAAATTTAGTCGATTTATATCACTTGATTTTTTCAGCTATAAAAGGTAAAATAGTGTGGTTTGTCCCACACTTGAAGCCCATGGCCGTACGATACCGTGGTCCGACCCAACGGATTATTCCGTAGAGAAAATAGGCAACATGTACAAGCCACACGGTCTACTGGCTAACGAAAGATTAAACCTTTTACTGGATCAGTTAAACAAATCTGTGACGCAGTTCAAATTTTAATCTGCGTAGGATAAATCTTATATCTATGGCCATTATTCAGTATTAGTATCAGGTCACACTGTATCTCAGTTTTAGCATAGCCTAGATAATTGTTCTACTGTTTTGTTTTGGTTAAACAGATCCATCTCAGTACAAACAAATAGGCCTATGTAAATACTGGTAGTTAACTTAATCGCTTACTTGGCAGAGATGCTCACGTTGACAGTGTTTGTCGCTCCAAATGCCCCAGATAAATATTTCTTTAGCACAATTTGCTAACCCAGCCCGACTGTGACGTCACACGTCGAAGCACTAAACCGACGTCGGGTTGATGCGCATTCACTATAAATAGGAACTGTGGTCAACAAAAGCGCATAGTGAGATGGTACCTGACTGTTATTCTTTATGTGTTATTAGCCCATTCCTAGAAACTGTTTCTGCTAGCTTTCAGTGGGGATTTAAGGCCATTTGGGTTGGTACTGGGTTATGTCAGGGCTTTTTTATAACTGTTTCATGGAAACCCCCAAGCCACCCTGCTCTACCCGATTACCTTATTATTACCCTATATCTAACCAGATGACGCTCATTACTAAGCCTAACCAAACTAACCAACCCAACCAACTAAGGAACCGAGTATACAAAAACCGAATTCTTCACCACCCCTAATAAAAATATATGCCGGAAGGCGAAAGTCTAATAGACAATCTAAGTATTATCATTCTTTATGTTTTGTTTTTTTTTCTGGCGATAGATTCTTAGAACCACCAATTTTAATGCAAATTAAAAATACTCACTGTCAAATCAATAAGACGAGCCACCATTTCCATGAAGTTTAAAATACGCTGGGAATGTGATCCCATGACTCTCACGCTGACTCTAATAAAACGCCTCAAGACGAGAATATGCAGCCGTTCGGGCCACATGACAGCAGAGTCAAGTCTATGGACCCATGAGAGGAGCATTAAAACAAAACATCATCTTGGTCATCAATGGGAGACACCGAGGTCATGAGTTCAGCCCTCTAAACCCCCCCTCCCAACCCAAGTATCTCAGTGGACAAAGCGACAAGGCAAAGTGTTTTGTCATCGTGGTTCATATTTTCTTAAGCAAACCTTTTGTCTGTTTTTGTTAGTTACAATCTTTATACTTCTTACATCTGAGTTTACTTCTCTGTGAACATGTGTTCTACTTTTATCTGGAAATTCCTTGTTTACTTAGAAATCATCACAATGGAGGCTACTTTACCTGTATAATTGTAAAACTGTTTCTCAGACTACTAGAATTTGCTTTGCAGTGTTTTGGTGACTGTTTAACTTTCAGATTTACAGATCTGTCGTGCAATCTGATGCTGAAGTATTTGATCCTTCTAGTGAACCTGAAAACTACTCAATCTCTTGCATTTTCAACCTAGAACTTTTTTTTATTATAAATAACTTATAACTGATAACCCTTTTCATAATCGTTTTTGGACAACAATAAAGCTCTTTGTTGAAGGACTGAGTTTAATTAAGCAGAGAAAGTACATTCCCTGCTGGTTTTCATACAATGTAGAACATCACCAATCAACATCACCATTTAAGAACTGTCAATTACCAGTTTATATATCTATCAGAATAAGGAAAAGCTTTGATTGGTCTCTATGCACAGAAAACAGTTTATATCGATAATCACACACTCATCAATTACTTTTGGGTAAATGGTAAATCAACAAAGTCTCAGTTAGTTAGCAGTTAGCATTACTAGTTAGCATTACTGACTCTGATCACACTTTCTTAAAGCACAAGTATTCATACCATATAAATCTAGCAAAGAGGTATGTTTTCAAATCACATCTGTAAAAGCAGTTTTTGAGTTCAGACTTAAGAAGGACGAAGCACTATCATGGCTGCTAATGTTGGCTGAAGCCTGGAGCTGTGGCACATCAAAGCAGGGGGCACCAGAGAGATGTTCTTAAGGGGAAACAGAAATTTGTGTCTACCCAGTATTCAAGGAGCTTTAAGGGTCTGGTTATTAGGTTACCCAGAGGGCGGATCCCCTGCAAGGTCACTCTCATCACAGACCCTCACTGTGCCAACATCCTGCAGGCCAACCAATGACATATCTGCTTGAACGTCCTCCTCGTCTGACTGGACAAAAGGTTCATCACTCTCGTCACTTGCTGCTTCCACTACTGGCTCCCATGCTGTGTCCTGGCTGGACAGTCTGCTGTGCGTGGGAGGGGTTTGGCTCATTTGGCTTTGCAAGGATTCAGAAGAGCAGGACTCCGGGTCTGGGCCTGTCGGAGAAGATTACCATTATTTTACTTACTAAATGAAGCTTAATTTTCAGATCACATCTGAGTTTTGTCATGCACATTCATAAAACATGGATAAGTTAATGACCCATTTATTTCTGCAAGGTGAAGTGGGAAGATTCATTATTTTACTGGATGGTACTTGAATATCACTCCTGCCTAGAGAGCAAAGGATTTTTTTGTCTTCTGATCCCAGTAATAACTGCAGAACCATTTGCTTACAGTTTTTTTTTGCACTAACTGAATCTACTGAAATTAAAGTTCATAACAACAAAGACCATCAGCTTCAGGTTGTAAAGTCAGAGAGGGAGTGACCTGAGGTAAGTGATGAGCCAGTACTGAAGTCATCACTCGTTGAGTTAAGAAAGTCATCCAAAGCCTCCTGGTCTGACAGGTTAGTTACTGTCATCTGATCCAGAGCACACACATCAACTCCTGTTGGCTCTACAAAAAAACGCACGCACACACACACACACGATAATTTCAGTACTTACATTGCAGTTACTAGTCAAAAAAATTATCTGCTTACTTGCGTTACTTTAAGATCTCCAATTATCAGCAGGACAGAAAAACAATTCAAACATCCCTTTTAATGCATGTTAATGCAACATTCCTCTGACCTCACTTCTGACATATCTGACTTTGGCTTGAGTTCATGGAGGAGAGCATGGAGCAAAAATGGCAGAGCTGCTCAAGATGTCTTTTGAGAGGTGGAGATATGCACACTACTTGGAATTTGTTGCACAAAATGACAAGAATGTGATGGTAATTTTTGCAGCTTTGCTGTCAGCTTTGTTGTTCAATTAAAGAGCATAAAAGAGAGATATTGTGTATGCCTTAGAATAACTATTTGTGTTGATCTGAGCAAACATAAGGTTTAACTTTATATTGTTATGGTAAATGAGTTATGGTGAATCTCTTATAATGTTCTTCTGCTCACCCTGCTCCACGTCGCCCCTCTTTTTAAAAACAGACGACCAGCCTGCACCTGGTTGAACCCACCTACTGAGCATTGGTAGAAGCCCACCACATCTATGAATCCTGCTGTTACCCAAACCTATCTCAAGGTGATGTATCTGCTGCCATTAAGTAAGTTTTACAACTCATCGTAAATGTTTACCTTTTAGCTGTTCCAAAAAAGGAAGCTTTGCTGCTTTTTCATCCTTACTACAGTAGTTAAACAGACTGAAGAAAATTCACTGTGCTACTATCATACAGTCTGTGGCTGCTATTTCACAGCTACCGGTTTAAGGTGGAGTGTTTTTTTTCATGTTACTGGGTGTATGCTTTGATGTCAGGAATCAATCAAGCTACCTTAAATGTCAAAATGACAATTGACCATTGTGTTTGTTTTTATTGTCTCGCTACATGTTGCTGCTGGTTTTCATTATAAATTGGGAATGAGCTCTCCTCTCTCCCCACAGTCAATAATTTATCTGGAAGTGCACATGGACCTGCTCAAGATGAAAGCAAATGTGAAGTCATCCTCGGCCAGGCCTGAAGCACTCAACACTTGTCTGTCACACATTTTGCCACACAAAGTGTTGTTGGCTCTGTCTGTGATGCGCTTGCCTGGCATGATATCAGCCAATCAGGTGGTGGGCCCTTTGGATCTCCTCCACATGATAACTGCAGATATGCATTTTGACATTAGATTACGCTGGTACGATTTATCACTCAAAACTATGCAAAAAGCTTGTGATGCCACTGAATTGATTTGTGCACATGCAGTACTCTAGTCCAACCGTATGAGGCATTATTCCTGTGCTTTCAATTGAGTATTCACCAGGGATGAGTGAGGATCATTGACAGATACCATTTCAGCATCAACACTGAGTAAGTTTGTGTTGTCGTTTTTCTCATTCCGGCTGGCTGCTTCAGATGACTGCTCAACTGTTTTGCAAAGAAGACCTGAAACGAACTGGGTGGGTGTACAAAGTTTTAACAGTGGATTGGGTTACAA